>JAJOOO010027875.1:0-17756 GCA_029582685.1 Solanum piurae
AAAAGCGACTTCCTCCCATAAGTGAGGAAAGTCTTCCCATTTTGACGAAAACGTTTACTTTGGATACAAGTCAGCCAAATTCTTGAAAATGATTGGAAACACTATCCTCCATACTAAACACAATCTGTCTGTTTGACAAGAACAATGCCATGATCATTGCTCGATCAACAGGTTTTTCACTGAATAAAGGATGCTCTACTCAACTTAATACTAATTAATAGTAGCATATTTTACCATAGAGACTCAAACTTTTCTATAAAAACTTTATTTATCCTATTGAGAAAGTTCACAAACTTATAAACAAGAAATACACTAATAGTGTATTTCAGTAGTAATTACAGCAGTAGTATAGAGAGAACAACCAAAAAAAGAAAAAGATCTATCACCTACACCCCTGCTAAACTGTCTAAAATATGGGTAATATCCTCCACCTCTTTGGGGAGAACATGGATACACCAAAATAAAAGGTCACTAAGCAGTTCATCTTCAAACTCCGGACAGGGATGCTCTTGTTTTCAAAGTATCTCTGATTCCTTTCCTTCCATATTGTCCACCAAATGAAGGCAGAGACAATCTTCCATCTCTCCTTATGGCCTGACATATTCCCCTCTCTGTTCCGGCATGCTAGAACAACTTCTGAAGTATACGTCGTGTCATGGATCACCTGATGCCCCTCAAATATGGGTAATATCTATTGAAAGAACTACTGCTGGTGTCATAGCATTGCTCCTTCCATCTCACAACGACACATCCATGACAAGCCAATTCCCTTCCCCCACCCACCCACCCAATACCCAAAAACACACTATCTTCTTATCAATTTACAATTTCAGCTAACTAGCATGCTTGTTCCATTCTAAACAGTACTACACAATAGACCATAGTGATCAGTAATGGAAATCTAAAGCAAAAAAAAAAAGTATTGGCCCTACTAAATACGGATTTGCACCCTACCCACGTGGCCTCAACCTAAGATATCTGGTTAAGATTGGATGATCAAAACTAAGCGGCTCTAACTATATGACAAAAATTTGGAAAATTAAAAATGGGGGAAATACAGAGAGGAGATTGGAGAGTAACCTCATAGGAATTAGTTTGAATGATAGGTCTACCAAGGCGCTTAGCAAGTTCCTTCTTGTGCTCAAGAGCCTTTTTGGAAGCCTGTCGATTCGGGTCAAGTTGTCGGAGCCCCACAAACAAAACAAGGCTGCTCAGAGCGGCGCTGGCCGCATAGAGTAACAGTTCTTTCAACAACTTCATCTCCGATGAACGTCTCTTCTTCATCTTTCTTCTCAGTTTGATTCACAGAAATACAATGGCGTTCCAAACAAAGCAACGTCTGGCATCCATCTAAGTGTTTCAAATTTTTTAGGGTTTATTTCTCATATGAATTTTCTTAACAAAGAATTTGACTCACATAATAACTGCTTTATTATCTTATCACTTCATAATTCAACTCTCAATTTATATGTTGGGAATTCGCAAATTAACATTTTAACTTGTTCCATTCTCAGTCTCACATGATATTATTAAAAATAGTTATCCACTTTTATATATTACTCTTCCAATGATGCGAGTGGTAATTAAATTATAACTATATTAGCTAATTAACTAATACTTTCTCTGTTCTTAATTACTTGTCCACTTTTGAATTGACACGCCAATTAAGAAAACAATTAATGACATAGTGAGTTTACCATTTTACCCCTATTAATTATGAAGTAGATGAAAAGTTCTACATTTTTCAAAGTAATTAATCATTTAATTGAGGGTATAATAGAAATTTTTTTTATCCTTTCTTGATTTGTCAAAATGGACAAGTAATTAGGAACAACTATAAAAGGAAAAATGGACAAGTAATTAGGTACAGAGGGAGTATATATTTATTTATTCGCATAATTTTCCTTATTATATAGTATTACTTAATATTTTTGGCTGAAATTCATAAAATATAAAGATTAGAATAATTTTTTCGTAAATTCTTTTATTTATTTTTTCATTACTGCTCATAGTAAATTCTATTCAGTTGTTATGTAATGTAAAAAAAATAAAAATTATATGTCATCATGGTGATATTTAATCAAGATAAACAAAAACTCGAATTATGGTTTGTGCTATGATCCAAGTCGATGCATTTGGTATTTTTCATAATTTTGGGCAGTTATATTTCTTCATATTTATACATAATGTTGAGGCCTGAGGGCATATTTACCGGCTAATGGTGGATGTACCAAAAATTAAGCGAGGTTTATCACTTAATTATAATTAATTGATACTATATTTTTGTTTCACTTTTATTAATTTAGTCATAACTAAAGTACTAAATATGAATCTGGTAGTTTTTAAATTAAAAATATGTCAAATATATCAAAATGTGATTCATTTTGTTCCTAATTAATTACTAAAATGGTAAGGTAATTTTGAATAAGAGACACTAAGAAAATAAAATATTAACGAAGTTACTTTTATATTAACACTGGTGGCAAGAACTTCATGTTTTGTACGGACCTAATATTTATCTACGAAGTTACTTTTTGAAGCAATTTTGGTTAATGATTTTAATTTTTTTAATCAAAAATAAGTTGGGTGAAAATGATTATCACCCCAACTTTGCTTTTAAAATCAAAACTTTCCCTCAACTTTGAACAATAACCAAACTCTCCCTCTATCCTAAATAATTTTTTAAAATGTCTATTATACACTTTAAATATCAACCTTTGTTTTAACTTCTTTAAAAAAAAATTGTGGTATTTTCATATTTTTTGAATTCATGTAATAATTTTTCTTATAAAACATAAACATTATCTTTTAGACAAAAAAAAGTGAGAAATATTAATTAAGTATACAAGTTAATGATGTTCTATAGTGAAGTAAAATAGCATAATGAGAAAATTACTTTTATGGATATTAATCAAAACTTTAGTATTTATTTATACAAGTGAAAATAGCAGAGAATAATAACTATACAACATATTTCGTTGTAGGAAATACAAAATATTTAATTTAATCAAGGTAAAATTTTAAAAGATTGTATTTATTTATGTTTTAAATTATAATTTATGTAATATTCCACTAATACCAATTAAAACTTGTTTATTTATATAGACAATAGAAAATGTCCCCGTTATATTACTTGACCCTCATTCTAAAAATATATAGTTGTTTTAATTTACTTATCTAATTTATGAAATCAAAAAAAATTCTAGATATTTGTTTTATTTATATCTTTAATGTCAAATAACTGCATAAAGCAGTAGTAGTCAAATTTAAAGTTTCAAAACATTATTAAAAATATTAGTTTAGTTAAATGCACCTCTAATTAAATTTTTCCAAGAATTGTCATAACAAGAAAGACCAAGTAATATGAAAAACATGGAGTAAGAAAGTGGAGAAAGATAAAATATATGGATACATACATATACACACGCTTAATGCATATTATATAAAATAATGATCATAAAAATAATATTAATTTTTTTGACAAATTCATAAAAAAAATAGTATTCTATTTATAATGTTAATGAGCTTAAAGAAAAAGTTATAAATATCTAGGTAAAAAAATAAATTATATATAATATAAAGAGGCTTTACATATATGTGTGATACAACAAAAGTAAAATGAACAATGCATAAAATAAAGGAGAAGTTGGCGGAATGACCTGAAAGACCCTTGTACTTGATTATGTTTGTAAGTTGGACTCTTGTACTTATGACTTTATCAAATGGACCTTTAAACTTGATGAAACTCTATTTTCTAAACTCCACTGACCATTGACCGAACTTATGTGACATTAAAATGATTGAGTTGGACAAGTGTGTGACCACACGCGTTTTAAGCAAGTGAATGCAATATTTTTATTTAACACTAAACTTGATAGCACAACTTACTTTAACACTTAAATTATACTGACGTTTAAATACCTCTTAACATCTTTGAAGTGTTTTTTTTTCAATCCTAATACTACAATACAAGTCTCACAATGACAAGTGTATTACACACGCATCATTTCGTTTTCACATCATTGCAATGTTAGCACCAGACATAAAAAAAAAAGGTGAGATAGGGGATGGAAGCAGGATAGTGCTAACTCTGCATCCGCGGCTATTTTGGCTCTTTCCGAAGAGCATCAAATCAACCGCTTTCATTTTCTTTGAGACTGACCCTCTTCCAGGCGAAAAGGGGAAGGAGCTTTCCAATCGATCACACACCCGACACAAGAGAAGAAATGGCAAGAGAATAAATAGGCATTGGCATATTGACTACTTGAAATACAGACTATATAAGAAAAATGAGGAGGGAATGAGAAGAAAGCCTATTTGCAGCAAGGATTTGCTGCTTTCTTAGTTAGAAAAAAAGAAGATCATTTGGCCTTTCCGTTGTTCGAGATCTGATAGACATGGGTGAATCATACCCTGACTTTTTCCTTTTTTATTTGGAATGGCGACATTCTCTACTTTTATTTTTGGTGCATTTAGTGGGGAAATAATCCCTTCCCATGAGGATTCCAGCCCATCACGCTCGACCTCATTGGCATCGGAAGATTCATTCGAGATGCAGGTCCTGTCGGAGCCTTGGCCGATGCCCTTGAACCATCCATGAGGAATAAGATCTTGATAATGAAAAATAGAGATTGCATTTTTATCTTAGATAAGGATAGGGGAGAATATTGGTCAGAACCCTTTTTCAAGGAGTGCTTTCTGAGCATTCCACATTAAAAATTATATAAATTTTGAGTTTTTTAATTTCTTTTTTGTATTTTTTTTATTTATACAATATTAGAAAGGTAAAAAATAGAAAAAAAAAATTGAGAATTAATCCAAGATTATAAAAATATAAGGGTGAGGCAAGTGTGGGTGGTGGCGGGGTTCGAAATAGGAGAAAGATAGATGCGGGTGGGAAGTTCGAAGAACGAAAATAATGTGGTGGGGTGTGAGGAAGATGAAAGGGTGGGGTTGTTGGTGGATAAAAGTGGTGGAGTGTGAGGAAGATGAAATCTTATTGGTTGGAAAGAAAAAATACCAATTTTTTTAAAAAAATTTACGTTTTCACTCTCTTATTATTTTTTATTTGCCACATCAACTTTTTGGGTGGATTTTAATTTACTTGAAATGAGATTAGAGGATAAATAATTATTTATAAAGTTAAAATGCTAAAATAAATTTAGCGGACTAGTGTAGTTTTTTTTTTTTTTGTGTGTTTTCTCTTTCTTTAAATAACTTTTGCACTTTATTGAGTTATAAAGTTATGGATTTGGTTTTCCAAATAGGGACTAACTAGGTGTGGGCGTTCGGTTCTTCGGTTTGGTTTTATCAAATTTTGGTTATGTTTTTCGGTTTTTGGTTTTAAAAAAGTGTGCACCGTATATTAAACCACACTAATTCGGTTCGATTTAATTCGGTATTTTTAAATTGGTTTTTTGGTGTGAATGAAAAAATAAAATAAGGATTAAATATAAGATACTTAGAAATTTAAAATTATTTTAAGAAATGATGCGTATCACCGTGGAACACTTATTGTGCTAACTAAAAGACTATATTTGTCTTTATCAAGAACACTGTGCCTCCAACTATTTCTCGAGAAAAATAAGTACCTTTACATAATGTACATTGGTAGAAATATGTTTGAGTTTCTCTTGAAAATTAATATTTGAAGTTAACTATTGAATTGTACATTTGTTGTTACATTGATTTGTTCATCTATGATTTAATTGTTAGTTGAATTTTTAATTTTTAGTTAATGCCCATATATATATATATAAAAAATTATTTTAAAAAAAATAAAAATTCGATTCTTTGATGCACTGGAGTTTTGAGATCCTTACACCGAACTTTCAAAAAAATAACACCGAATCAAAAACCAAAGAACCGAAACCGAATTAGTTCGATTTGGTTTGATTTTTCAATTTTCAGGTATTTATGCCCACCCTAGTTAATAGATTGTACCTTTATTGGCTTCGAAAGTTTCAATATGTTTTTCCAAATAGAGAAGCACCTTCACTTTTAAATAGGCATTTCTCCTGCCGATGAAAACAATCACAAAAACCAACAAAGCTAATTCTTTATTTTCTTGCTCTCCCTTACTCTCTGCTTCTCTCTTTTACCTTCTCTTTTAGTTTAAATTATTTTTGTTTTGTTATCTTATTTTTTCATTAATAACTTACTAATATTAATAAATTTGCTAATAATAGATAAGATTTGTTTAATTTTAGGGAAATGTTTCATTCTGTATAAATAGTTTCTAGGACAGTAGCCATTATAACTCAAGTATTAGTTGTGAATATATAAAATATTGTTGTAATAATATTTATTTAATTTTCAGGAGTCTGGAATCAAAAGGGCAAAAAAATTGAGCGAAATTTTCAAAAGAACAACAAAAAATAAGGTTCAAACCAAAATGATAGTGTGAAAATTTTAATTGAAACTGAAAAGGTGCAGCCTGATATGCGTCTTACAAGGTGTAAGGTGACGTGCATGTGAGGCGCATATCAGGCTACGCCTTACAATTAAAAAATAAATTCATAAGTTGCTTGTACGCAAGAAGGCAATGGTTCATCTTAAATGAATTACAGAAAGTTAGTGTTGCATCTATTCTCTTTTGTGCATATTTTTTCTTTTTGTTTTTTTACTTGATGTTTACATTTTGTATTTGTATTCAATTTAGATTAATTTTAATTTTCATTTTAGAGATCTTGGATTGAAAATAAATGGTATTGATAGCCTTGAACTCAAATAAGTAGATTTTGTACTAATAAATCACACTTTAAACCTAAAGAACTCTCTATTAAAAATGTCTTCGAGCTCAAAATCTCTAATTATGATAAATGTATAGAAAAAATCCCAACACAATTTTTGGCGATATTTAGTAGCAGCTTCACAATTCAATACATATAAAATAAGTTAGGAAGTGTTTGACAAGATTAAAAATAACTTAAAATAAGTTTAAAATGACTTAAAATAAGACACACTTTAAATATTAATCTAAATTAAATACAAATACAAAACATAAACATCAAGTAAAAAAATAAAAAAAATAATAATAAAAAAAGATGCACAAAAGATAATAGATACAACACTAACTTCCTATAATTCATTTAAGATGAACAACCGCCTTCTAGTGTACTAGCAACTTACACTTTTTTTCTCTAATCGTAAGACGCAACCTGACATGCGCCTTAAGGCTGCACTTTTCAATTAAAAATTTCACACTATCCGTCTTTCGTTCAAATATTGACTTTTTTATTTGAACCTTATTATTTTTTGTTGCTCTTTTGAAAATTTTGCTTAATTTGGTCTTTATAATTGAATAAGATATGCATAATTTAAAATTCAAATACTTCTAAACCTAAGGTAATTTAATTATTAGACTAAAAAGAGAAGTACGGCAGTAATTTTTTTTAAAAAAATCTGAATAGTTTTACTGTTTCTAATACATGGATCACCCTGCTACAAAAGCTTGGATAGATTCCCTTCCCATTGACTAGTAAAATATTTTCTATGTCCCCAATTATTTGTTTATTTTTGAATTGTCACATTTATTAAAAAATAATGATTGACATATTAAATTTATCTTTTTCTTGATTTATCAAAATAAATAAGTAAAAAAAAAATTGAACGAGTAATTAGGAACGGATGGAGTAAGCTAACACTAGTCATCACCCAAGCAGTGAAGATATGAGAAAATCCAAATTTTGTCATTAATTGGTCAAGTTAGACTCATTCAACTTTTCCACCTCTTCCTCCATGCATGTTCACATTATGGTACATTTCTTCACTATAATGTACTAACTGTTTGCTCCTACTTGCTATGTACACTCTACTATTTACATAATGATGACATATTATATCAACAATATTAATGGTTTGCCTAAATTATTGCAATGTATCTTTTCTTTAATGTGAAGTAATATTATCTCACTTACATAGCAAAAATAAAAGAAGAAAATTTGTTCTTTAGATATCCTTTTCAGTCAAATTGAAAAGACAAGTTCTTATAAAATACTTGGAAGAAGCTTTTTGAATCCAAGCTAAGGTACTACTATTCCCACTAAATCTTTTTTCTTCAATTCATTTACTGTTTTATGTTTAACATATTATATTAATTTTAGTAATAATTAATTAGAGATGAGATTTTTCTTGTTCTTACTTTTGTAATGAAAGATGAAAGTTCAAAGTTACCTTATCTTTATGTGGATGAATATAATTAACAATGTCCCAGTAAATTGATTTTGAAATTTTATCAATTAATAGGAGTAAAACGATAAATTTATTATATTAATTTTTTTTTTTTAATAGGTATGTGCCTAAAATGAACAAGTAAATAGGGATAGAGGGAGTATTCCTCTTTTTTAGTATTTAGAGCCTTGACTTTATAATTTGTTTTCTTCTTTTTAGTATGCTTATTTGATTATTCATCCATTTATTTGATTATTCATCCATTTATGTCAAGTAGAAACTAAAATCTTCTTCCTCAGGCCATGTGATAACACATTTGATTGATCAGTGAAAATTTATTGTTTATTTCATAAAAATCATGACACTAATTTTTTCAATCATTTATTAATTTGTTCATAATCTTCATTAATATTAATTGGTTGTTGCATGGCTGGTAGTACAGTACTACTCTTTCTCATCTATAGTAAATTATTGAGGTAAAACACACTTTTTAAGAAAAAATTAACAACATAAATAAATAAATAAAAGGTTACTTTCCGTTATTACTTTTTGATTATTTCTAAACTATTTTCTTAAAAAATGTATAGTTAAAAAAACTTATTAAAAAGAAGAATAAAATCCCAACAATTTTCTTTAACTTTAAAATTTTATTTATTTTAAATTATGAAGAAAAAAAAGTCAATAATTTATTTAATATTGACTAGAGGAGTATTTAATTTTTTATTTTTTATTTATTTTGGGAGATAGTGGGGTGGGTGGGGATAAAGTAAGAGACTTTTTTTTACAATATGAAATGATCATTCGTTGATTGGCTCAATATATATACACTTCGTAAATTATTAATCATAGAACTGATCATTGATAAAGAAAGAAAACTACACGTGGACTCTTTTTTAAAGTAAAAAAGTTCATAAAAATCGTACTACAACTACTAATATAGTAAAAAATTCCACTTTAAAGAAAAAAAAAATTGATTACATCATTCTCCAATATTGTTTTTAATATGTACTTTATTTAATGTACTACAGAGTGAACAAATGGTCAACCATGGCGGATGCAGCGTAACGTCAATTTAGTAGTTAGTCAATTTTATTTCCTTTATTTAATAAATAAATAAATAAATAGTAATATACAACCACAACCATACCCAACTTATCAATTGGAGTAGTTCTTATCAAGAAATTTATCGTAAGGACCGAATAAGTTATTTTGAAATTATTATTCTCGATAGATATTTAATAAGTCCTACGTACCTAACGATGGATAAATAACTTTTGCACTTTTATAGTTGTGATTTTTTTTCCAAATAGAGACAAAAATAAGAGTTGAAAAATGAGAATTGAGTAGCATTCTCATCTAAGCCGACCACCTGTTACATAAGAATCACGACATTTATTTCAGACCTCTGTTGTTGGGATTTTGATTATTTTGTACTGCAAAAACATATTTTTGGGTTTTTGTACTACTCATGCAGTACATCAATTCCCTTCTCCTCTTCATATTCTTCAAATTCCAACAACTTCCACATTCTATGGGTAAAATATTTATCTTCAATTTGAATATCTCTGTAAATCTTGTCCAATTTCACCGTTTCTCGGATCGCAATAACTCACCACCAAGAACAACTGACAAATCCATTTCGGCACGTTTTTCAAGAATCACCCAAAAAAGGATTTTTCTTGCATTTTTAGGTACCCTTTTCTGTCTATTAAAACCCATCATGTTTTATTTTATTTTGTAGTGATTGAATTGAAAATTGACAGGGAGAAATGAGTAGAGTTGGTGTAGAATTAATGGAGATTGAAAGAGAAGTAACGGAAGAAATGAGAGATGGTGATGATGAAGTGAAGAGAATTCCTCCATGGACTAAACAGATTACAGTACGAGGAATTGTTGCGAGTGTTTTGATTGGAATTATTTACAGTGTGATTGTAACGAAGCTTAATCTCACTACTGGACTTGTACCAAATCTCAATGTCTCAGCTGCTCTGCTTGCTTATGTGCTTCTACAGTCATGGACTAAAATTCTAAAAAAGGCGAATTTTACATCTACTCCGTTTACTAAACAGGAGAATACTATTATTCAGACTTGTGCTGTTGCATGTTACAGTATTGCTGTAGGAGGTAAGATTCTTTTTGTCATTTTGTATGTTTTTAGTATGTTGATGATATAAAATGAGCTTAAATTAAGAAATGGGGCCGACCCCGATTACTTGTTTGGAACTGAAGCGTAGTAGTTTGATGATGATATGAAATGAGTTTAAATAAAAAAGTGAGAATTCATAGAGTCGACCCCAACTTGTTGTTTGTGACCGAGGGCGAGGGCTAGTTGTTGTTGTAGAAATATATCATTTATTTAGTATGATGAGCTTAAATGAAGAAGTGAAGATTCGGAACTTGTTTGGGACTGAGGCGTGATTGTTGTTCTAGCAGATATATCTTACTGTGGGCCTTTTTAATTGGCGTGTTTGAGGCATTCGAAATTGGGATTCATTCGGTTTTTTCTGGTTTCTGTTTGTTTGTGTTAATTTAGGTGGCTTTGGATCATATCTTTTGGGACTGAATAAGAACACATATCAGCAAGCTGGGGTTGATACAAGTGGCAATACACCAGGGAGCTATAAGGAACCTAAACTTGATTGGATGATTGGTTTTCTCTTTGTTGTTAGTTTTGTTGGGCTATTAGCTTTGGTTCCTCTTAGAAAGGTATTTTCCAATCTTTTAGCTGTCTTCGTCTTGTTCACTTGTTAAAATACTTAGTAGGCACTTGGACATGAATTGGTCGATATCTGAAATAAATAGTACCCTTTTGAAATTGAAATAATCTTCAAATATTGTTTCGGATATCAGTGATGATTCATCGCGTATTCTCGTAATCAAATCTTACAAGTACATCTTCTAGGTACACACCTTCAACTGACTCTTGAATTTTTATTTATTTGTTGTGGTGCAGATCATGATAATTGACTACAAATTACCTTATCCAAGTGGAACTGCGACTGCTGTTCTAATCAATGGATTTCATACACCCAAGGGAGATAAATTGGCCAAGTATGCAAGATCATAATTAGGAGTTAAGAATTAGGACTAACTTGCCATGCGAAACTAGCCTTTCTCGAGAAATGAAAATTGTTTTCTTCAAATTTTCAGGAAACAGGTTAAAGGGTTCATGAAAGTTTTCACATTCAGCTTCTTCTGGAGTTTCTTTCAGTGGTTCTATTCTGGTGGAGATCAATGTGGATTTGCCAACTTCCCCACGTTCGGTTTGAAAGCTTGGAAGCAATCGTATGTACTTGATGATATATTTTTTAGTGACTCATGAATGATTTCTCCAATACAACTAACACTAATTTATACCATTCCAGGTTTTTCTTCGATTTCGACATGACTTATGTGGGAGCTGGAATGATTTGTTCCCATCTTGTGAACTTTTCTTTGCTTCTTGGAGCTGTGCTCTCTTGGGGTATCATGTGGCCTCTAATTACTGATCGCAACGGATATTGGTTCTCTTCAAGTTTACCACAGAGCAGTATGAAGAGTCTAATGGGTTACAAGGTTTGTGAAAAAAGATCAAATAAGTTGGGCGCTTAATTGACCGATAATCAAATAAGCATTCTACCTTTTTTCTCATTAGACCATAAAATTTGTATGCAGGTTTTTATCTCCATTGCTCTTCTCCTGGGAGATGGCCTTTACAATTTTGTCAGGACACTTTATTTCAGTTTTAGAAACATATATGCCACGCTGAAAACAAAAAGGCCTGAATCATGTAAGTGCTCTCCTCCATTAGTTATGAAATTTGATGGTAATGTCAAGTGTCAAAGATGTGTGCTCCAACAAAGAAGTTGAATATTGAACGAATTTTATGTTAGCTAATGAGAAGAGGGGCAAAACATTGTCTCCTTTTGTTGAAATTCTATTATTAACACTCTTTTTTCTGGCAGCATCCTCAGAAGCCAAGAATCTTCCACTTGAAGAGCTGCAGAGAAACGAAATATTTGTCAGAGAGAGCATTCCCTTCTGGCTAGCTTGTATTGGCTACTTGATTTTTTCCCTCATCTCCATCATTGTCATTCCAATTATGTTCCCTGCGTTGAAGTGGTATTACGTGCTCGTTGCCTATGTTTTTGCACCAGCTTTGAGCTTCTGCAATGCTTATGGTGCCGGTTTAACAGACTTGAATATGGCATACAATTACGGTAAAGTAGCTCTCTTTGTGCTTGCTGCATTATCCGGGAAAGATAACGGTGTTGTTGCTGGACTTATTGGATGTGGACTGATTAAATCCATGGTTTCTATATCCTCTGACCTGATGCACGATTTCAAGACGAGCCATCTGACCCTGACATCCCCGCGTTCCATGTTACTTAGCCAAGCTATTGGGACTGCCATTGGCTGTGTCGTAGCACCTCTTACATTTTTCCTATTCTACATATCTTTTGATGTAGGGGATCCCAATGGGGAGTACAAAGCTCCTTATGCACTCATCTATAGAAACATGGCAATCTTAGGTGTTGAAGGATTCTCAGCTCTGCCTCTCCATTGCTTGCAGCTCTGTTATGGTTTTTTCGCCTTTGCCATACTTGCCAACTTGGTGAGAGACATGGCCCCGGAAAGAGTCGGGAAATTGGTTCCTCTCCCAATGGCTATGGCTGTGCCTTTCCTTGTTGGGGCTTCCTTTGCAATTGATATGGCTTCGGGGAGTTTGATCGTATACGTATGGCATAAACTCAACAGCAAGAAGGCAGATTTGATGATACCTGCAGTGGCTTCAGGATTTATTTGTGGTGATGGATTATGGATTCTTCCATCAGCTCTACTTGCTTTACTCAAAGTTAGGCCTCCAATTTGTATGGCTTTTACAGTCGGACAGACATAGTGAAATTTCCTGATTCTTGAAACTAAGGAGCAGGTGTTTGCCCAAAAAAAAAAAACATCTTAGAAGTTTAGAAACTGGATATAGCTTAGAAATTTATTTTAAGGATTCACCAACAAATAGTTTTATCATTTATAGGTACAACATAGAAGAATAGCTAGTCTGATGTTAGCTTACGAAAGGCAGCATTAGGAAAATAACTAACAAGCTTTCTTTTGTCTCATAAAAGGAAACTTGGTTCGATTTAGCACAAAAGGCAGCATTAGGAAAATACCTAACAAGAAAGTTGTCTTTCTTTTGTCTCATAAAAGGAATTTTGGTTCGATTTATTGGTCGGTTCTTCACACCCCTAGTCTATCGTCCGATAAGTCATTTCTTCGGCACATACTTTGCAAAATGATCAAAATGGTACGTTATTATGACAAAAAAAAATTCACTTTTTCAACCGGTGTTCGATTTTGAAAAATACATTTGGCCTTAAATTTCCAAATTCAACTTTGAAGTTGAATTTCGGAATTTTCAACAATTTGAAAAACAGAGTTAAAAACAACTTCAATTTGTATTCCACCAAATACAATTTCAATTTCAAAATTTATTTTTCACTTTAAAAATAAAAATTATTATTTTTAAATTTCACAATGAAACATCATGACCAAACACTTGGTTGAAGAACTAAAATTACATAGATAGATTACTGAAAAATCTTTCCATTAACAGCGAAAGCGTGAGTACAGATGACGCTTGTTTTTGCGTGGAAACAGAATCTTCTTTTTGTTTTGATTTGAAATTGGAAATGACTTTGCTAAGTTGGGGAATTTGAGAACCAAGAATAATTTTTGTGAACCCTCAATTTTTTTGAATTTCGAACATGCATCAAATCGAAATGATGAAAAATATTCTTTAGACCCATCACGATGTGGGGCTGATCACAGATCTGAAAGATTTTTATTTCATCACGCTGCTAACCACTTTGTATTATTGTATCAAATGAACTACGCATTTAAAAGATTCGGCCGATGGTAGTATTGCAGTATCCGTGTTCAGGTCCTACTGAGATCACTCACATCCACAAAATACAGTAGTGTTTGTACTGCTGGAACTGCCTTTAAATGTGTCTTTATCATACATTCCAAAAAAAAAAAGTCACTTTCAATTGAAAGATCTACCTTCTGGAATCATCCAAAGAAAGCATCTTTAAGCACAAGACAATATACAATTCTTAATCACTGCATAAACAAAAACCTAATAAGAAGAAGAACAAGAAGCGAACAGCTAATCATATAAATACTCTATCAATGTTGAAATTTGCAGGTTAAGAACATCTAGTATTTGTCTGAGTCAATGAACTGAGCAAATGACTAACTTTGTAATGACTGTCCTCTCCTCCTTGAACTGTTCATGCGTTAGTAATTTCATCAAATGTGAACTGAATCTTAATCTCCAGTTCCTGGGCATCAATGTATAAACAGAAGATGTGGTGGTAATCTCTTCAACCACTATTGCAGATCAGAGAACAATAATGATAGAAATGGATATATTCTATTAGGTGCAAAATATGTATAGCAAAAAAAGATCAGCCTCCCTCTCTTTAAACTGGCAGGAAGGATTATATTGAATCGGTATTAGAGTTTACATCAATATAAAAGAGAAATTACACCAGGATTTTAACAACTGCAAACTGAATGTACGTTCATCCTTAAAATATCTCTCATTTCTTTCTTCCCCCACAGCCTGAAAAATGCAGGCAGAATATGCTCCATGTAAACATCTAACAGACAATGCTTTAACCATTCAGGGAGTCACCTGGATCCGCAGAACAATTGAAGAAAATTTACAAAGCAATGAGGAATATACAAAATAAGCTGAACTTTTATAATAGAATAAACTTTGACAGCGAACATCAAAGAAAATTGGATAGACTTGCCTTACCAGGAAACAACGTACAGCAAAGAGCAATACAAATCAGGTAACAATTCTGCTGGTATCCCAATTAATTAAAACTGTAAATTTTACTTTTGGGCTTATAGGTTTGCACATTCCTTGGAATCATTAGTAAAAGCACGCTTAAATGAACTATAATCCAAAATGCCAAATCAAGTTTCTGAAGATAATAGAAGCTGCAATAGAACTATGAATTCTAGATTCAGGGTCATGTAAAGATAACATTTTCAGCTGCAAATGTTACTACATGTTATTTCAACCTTTTGTCTCGTCTGAGCATAATTGCCATCATAATATCAACTTTAATCATGTACTGTATGTTTTTCTTAATTGACCTCACTAGTCACCACCATGGAAGATTCAAGGATAAGAAGGATTAATAAGTTTAGGTATAGGTATTCACACCATGCATATATGTGACAAAAAATTAGTGAATTCATCGCTGCTAACTGCCTGGGCAAGTCGAACAGCATCCTTCAAGGATTGGAACGAAGGAGGCCATACTTAGTAATTCCCCTGCTGCTACATTATTGAGCTAACATAATAAGAAGTTCACTTTGAATGAATCAAAATAATAACCAAATGTCAATTTGAGCATTATCATTGTCCCCAAAAGGAAAGCTTTTTATCATTGAAAAATCAAGCTATTATATTGAACAGAAAAGAAACATCTGTATTTGGGACGACGATTACTTCACCATAATGCATAATTACAATTAAATAACCATTTTCCAAATGAGAATGTCAACAAAGGCCAAATTCTAATATACAAAGCTTGAAATGAACGTAGAGCAACTGACTCCTTCGAAATTAATATTATTCTTCAGAACTCAATCACCAGAAATAATAAATTGATTAACCTCTTCTCCTCTTTTTTTTTAATGGGGGTAGGAAGGTTATAGGGTCAATCAATAAAACCTGTTTTCTGAAATACAGCATTACGAACCCGCCGCAAATCCCTTCCTTTCAGGGTCCGCCCAACGCCTTCAAAAACCGAGAACGTCACGTGCGACTGCGCCACCATCACGTGAGGAGGAACCATTTCCTCCCCTTCCACCTCATCTTCCACCTCATCAAACCGGTCTAACCCACCCACCGGTCCATCCTTCTTCTGCCACACGGGCACGTTCACCGGAGCAGATTGATGAAATTTAGGGTAAGAATTAGGATTCGAATTCTCCGAACGAAACACCGGTGGAATCATTTTAGCAGCAGATGTGGCAGATACGGAAGGGTTGAGGGTAGATTTACGACGGACAAGAGGGTGGTGGTCGTCGGTAAGAGCAGCGGAGAGACCGGAATTGGAAGGTTTGTAGAGTGTAGGGGGGCGTTGAGGGAGGTGGCGGGTAGGTGTAGGGGGAGAGAAGGAATTAACGACAGTGGATTCAGACCAGAAAACATCGCTCTCGTCGAATTCATCAAGGATGTTGTTGTTAGAGTTGGAGTCAGGTTGTTTAAGGAGACCCATGAAGCGGATGGAGGAAGAAGAAGAAGTAGTATTGGTGATGGGAGAAGGCATGGAGTGTTGACTGAAGATCAATGGTGAGAGAGACACAAAATGGGGGGACTCAATTTCTCTTTCTTCTTTTTTGTATTGTTATTATCAAGATAAAAGTATTGAAGTTATGTAAATAGAGAAGAAGATAATTATTGGTAATAGGGTAAATGGGAAAGAGAAGAGAAAAGAAGAGAAGATGTTATGCTAAAGGACACTAATTCGGCATCAGGTAGAGCCACACGTTGGGTCGATGAGGGCAATCATGGCAACCGCCGCCCAACTAATTCTGATATTACGAGTTAATCACACTTTCCGGCTTTCTAATATGAATACATGTCATCTAATAATTAAAAAATATTTGTTTTATTTTAAAATTTCACATCAAACTAAAATTATATGAGTACTTTCTTTTTACGGATTATATATAATTCATTTTTTTAATTAATTTTAAAAAAAAATACATTACTGTATGTCTGAGTGCCCATGCATATAAATCATAATTTGAAATCATAATATGAAATAATGTGCTACATATTAAAATTTTGTGGCTCTCTACGTTGTGTTTAATTTGAATTGAGACTCTAAAAAGCGTGCTCAATTTTAATTAGAATTCTTGGAGGATACTCAACTCTAAACTTTAATTCATGCTTATATAAAGGGTATTATAATCCCTTATCTCGAGTATTCCATAAATTCATAAAATATTCATAAAGAGATCAAATCGAAATTATCATAGTTCGAGAAATACGTCACTGACGACCTCAAATTATGGAGATATCTTAATATGAGAGAAGAAAACTATGTTGCTTCATATTTTATTTGTGATGACAATTTATTTTTTGTCACTTTAAAATTTGTTACAAACAAATTAGCATGCCTAGTAAGACTTAATATGCCCTTCATCTCTTCTTTCACATATCAAATATGCAAATCTGAAGTCACAAAACCGCAAAGATGGAAGCATGAGTACTTCAAGTCTCATCTTTGAGTTTCATCGACTTTGCTCTCCGACAAGCCTTGTTTCATGGGACATTTGTAGACATAGAAAATGTGTGAGACTCTACAAAGAGGTTTTCAATTATAGTTGGAACTAGGGGTGTCAAAAGAACATGAAAAGTCGACCTGTCACGACCCAAGCCTAGGGCCTAGACGTGACATGGCGAATGAGGAACCCGAAGGAACCCCAAACAAGCCTCTCAAACTTGTCATCACACTTCATCGGTCGCGGAAGTACATTCAACATTAATTAACGGGAAATAGGGACTAAGG
>JAJOOO010027876.1:0-20969 GCA_029582685.1 Solanum piurae
AAATTCAAAACAAAAAATTTAACATAATACTCTTATAACAAATTTCAACATAGCAATAAATATGATTTATTTTTATTTCTTCATAATAAAGAAAACATAAGTCTATAACCTTACTTAACAATAAATTCTATTTTAATTTAAAAATTAGAATACTAATAAAATTATGCTAATGAGAAAATAAACATGGCATAAAGAAATAGATAATACGAGAAAATTACATAGAATCACGTAAAGTAAGGTTGAGAACAAGAATAAAATGAAATATAATAATAAAAAATAAAAAATAGACTTTTACAAATTTTTAGAATAATAAAAATAAAAATAAAAAGAAATTAAAACAATAGAAGTAAAAAAAATTAAAACAAAATAAAATAAAAATAGAAATTAAAAAAAAATGAAAAAGTAATCAGGTGGTAATTACACCATGTAATTGCCAGCAATTCATAATCTTTGCCTGTGAATTGTAGAGTGTAATTACCCCTGTCAATTACACCAATTACCTGCTGACCAAGTAATTAACTGTCCTCCCAAACAGACAATGTAATTACATCAATTACACCAAATCCAATTACCAGGGTGTCCTTCCAATCAGGCCCTAAATATAATTAAAACAGTAAAATCCTTTATTTATTATTCTGTCCTGCTCATATGTGATTGATGAAATTTTCTAGTTTAATTTATATAGTGATTTTTCCAAATGGGTCATAACTTTTTTACATTACTAAAATTACTGGATATCTATCCGGTTATTGAATTCTAAAGTATAATTGCAGTACTATTTATTTATGAGAATATGGATAAATATAAGTCAATCCATTTTTTACCCAACTCACTTTTATCCCTATAAAATATGGGCTGGTCAAATTATAATCCTTTTTATGTTGATCCGTTATAAATCAAAAATATATTAGTCTAAACCTATAAATTTTAAAATATAATTAACGAATTCAATATTAGTACCTTAAAGTCAATTTTTTCTATCAAATTTAATTTTTTTACAATAAATGTTATACAATCACATGGAATGAATACTTCATCCACTAATAGTTAAATTTCTTCATTCGATATGAAAACACGATGTCCTGACTAGGGACCAAAATGTTCAATTATATATATATAATTTACCAAATTCATTTGAATTTATCATGAAGTATATATATATATATATATATGTAACTATGACAAATACTGATTCATCTATCACTTTTTCTTTGATATGTAACTCTAGTCTCAAGAAAATTCATAAAAAGTAAGATATATAATATTATTACAAACACTAAAATACAAGGTGACAAAGCAAAAACATCCAAACAATAAACCAATAGCCAGTACGGTACAAATATACACCTTTTTGTACATTTCATAAATCACAATCAACTAAATTCCAACTCTAAAATTTTTATTCAGTGAATTCAAACAAAAAACATAGCATCAAAAACGTCATCCTAATTTCACACCCCTAGATATAATTAAATTATATATTAAATAAATAAATAATATTTTTTTTTTTTTTTTCTTGTAGAAACCTTGATTACTTGTTGACAAATAAATACAAGACAAAAATTATATGTATATCTTATTTATACTTTACATTGTATATTACGATTTTTTTCCCACTTAGATGCGTATATGTGTTCGTGCTATATTTATTAATTAGTTTCCCATAAAATACCACAAGTCCTTGGATATTATTAAACAAACAATTATAAGAAGAAAACATTTTCGTTCTATATTAGTTGTCAACATTATTAAAAAATTCCATTTCAAAATATATTACTTCCTCCATCCACTTTGACTTGTCCAGATTAAAAAATTAAAATATAATCTATCACTTAGTTCCTATTTTACCTTTATTAGTAACTATAGTCATTTTTCAAAATAAATTGTCATTTTATTTATTGTTCCTAAAGGACTATGCCAAGTCAAGCAAAATGAACCGAGAGAGTTTTATCAATCAATTTATAAAATCAAAATAAAATTAATTAACTTATTTTCCATTTCGATGTTAAAATTGATTGTTTATTAAAATAAATACTATATTGATTACATCAGGGGTCATGCAAATACATTTTCCCTTCTCTTTTGGATGAATGGGGTGATTTAGAAGGCGTTTTCCGATTTACGGTCCCTCGGAGCGAAGGGTTAGGCAGGTAGTATGGGCCCTCTGACTTCCAGCTATGTGTTGCGGCTCCCGCGAAGCGAATGAAGGGAAGCTTCCGGGTGAGCTTACGCTTACTCTCAGCCTCTTTGATTAATAGGCGGGCGGGCTAAGCCCCTACTTAAGATTCAATTCATAAGGCTAATTTTATGTTGTCGTGAGGCTTTGGTTAGGCCAACTACTATAGGCTAGCTACTTCTAGCTTCTATACTGACCCTTCCACTTTGGTGTAGTTTTCGTTTGTATTGGTACTGAATAAACATATCAAACAAAGGAGAGCAGTATAAGTCCTTCTCCGGCCGGCCTGGGAAAAGCAGCGAACTCTAGAAGCTAGGACTTTGTTCACCTTTGGACACTAACACTATTCCGTTCTCAGCGGAAACCTGCCTTAGAGATTGAACAGCAATAATTCAGCAAAGCTTCCGCATAATTTCCTTCGGATTGAGCCGACATCCGTTACGGTCGTCATTCAATTGAAAGAATCTCCGTTCCAGAATCGTACGTGAGATTTTCACCTCATACTGTTGCTCCCTTATGTGCATAATGAGAATAATACATAGAATCAAAAAAGATTCAACGATGAAAATATTCTCATTATGAACTACTGGTTGTGGCATGCGCGCATCGGCAAACGGCTGGCGACATCGGCCAAGGCATGCACGCATCAACCGTGGTGTGTGCTCATCTGGCAAACGACGTTGGCAAACGGCATGCAGCATCAGCCAAGGCTTTCACGCATCCACCGTGGCGTGTGAGCATATGTGAGTTAATATATGCTCTAAGGTTGAAAATATCATAAAAAAATCTTTTAAAAAAAAGAGTCCCTTAATTACATAATTCTAAAATGGAAATCGGGAATTGAATTCATTATAAGATCTATTTATCCTTTTTAGAAGATGGCATGCCGCCACTCGGACTCGAACTGAGATGCATTAGCATTGCTTCCTGCCTACCTTTTTTAGATACGAGTGAGTGAGCGCTTTTTCTGCTATGAATGAATAACCTCTCCATTTATTTTCAAGCTTGCTCTTCAAACCGGCCTATCGCTCTCCTCTATGAAAAGGTTCTTCCATAATCACTCTCAATAAGACATACATTCCCCTTTCAAATGAAAAGAAAACTAGACTTTTCTCTTCATCATTGAAATCTGCCATTCAATCGCAGTGCGGTGCTCTCAAAAAGCTCAATCCTTTAAGGCTGAAACGAATAGATCAGGAATTCGACCTGGGATCCACCTGTTCCGATCCTTGCCTACTAAACAGTTGCACCCCCGGATATGTATGTTGGGAGAACCCCATGATCCTTCCGTGTGGAAGGGAAGGTGCGGAGCGAAGGCGAACACGAATACTAGCAAGAGAACTTCTACTCGTAACATACCCCTAGGGATATAATCTTACTTCTTGAAGCGAGCTACTTTAACTGACAAAGGTGCGAGGCAACTCAAGTTAGATGAGAGGCAGGGATGTAATTTCAAAGAGGCTCGATCGGACCCAAGAACCAAAGCAAGGAAGTCTCAACTCCCCAATACCCCAGGTTGAGGGGTGAACCTTCTGTCTGATTCAATCTCATCTATTGTTGCAACACCAACTGACGATACTAACGATTTCTCTAACTAAAATAGAACATTCAGTGGCGAAATTAGCTCGCGATAACGCTCATCTCCGATGACGATATCGTCGCCGAGGATAGCGTAACATGTAAAAGGAACCCCTGGATATACTTGGGCTGCTACGAATCGAGGTAGAGTTCGTTTTGTAATAGGAGTCCCGTTGGGACTTTACGTAGCTTGGTCTGCTCTCGCATTAACTCACCATTTGGTGATTTGGTTCGTAGCAGCCCAAGTATATCCAGGAGTTCTTTTTACACGCTACGCTATCCTCGGCGACGACATCGTCATCGGAGATGAGCGGGTGGCTGAGCGTTATCGTGAGCTAATTTCGCCACTGAATATTCCGTCCTCTTTGTCTAAGCAGAGGTATAACCCTTTTTGAATACATTTGACTTGGTGCTCACTTGTAGGAAGATTCCCCGCTCTGAAGTCAAGTCTTTTTTGGAACTCATTCCAAAGAGGTTGGGATTAGACTTTCAATTGGATGTGTCCCGGTCGAATCGTTAACGACAGATCCCTGCAGACGTACTACTTTCAATCAAACCTTCCGCTACTATGGGAATCGTTCTTTCTTTCTTTTCCTCTGGCTACTAAGAAGTTTCAGTTCGCCAAGTTGTCTCTTGCCTGCCCATGGATTAAGCAGCAGTTCGAAAGGTTGCCCTATTCGCCAGCAATATCGTGTGAGTGAAGATGGGCAATGCCGCTTGTAAAGCTTTTTCGTTGAGTGCGCGATCATGACAGGACTCGAGGAAGAAGCCCCGGCTAACTCCGTGCCAGCAGCCGCGGTAAGACGGGGGGGCAAGTGTTCTTCGAAATGACTGGACGTAAAGGGCACGTAGGCGATGAATCGGGTTGAATGTGAAAGCCGCCAAAAACTGACGGAATGCTCTCGAAACCAATTCACGCAAAAAGAAAGTTAAGAATAAATTAATAAAAGATAATTTTTATTTATAATTTTTTAAATATCATATAGAAAAATCTGACAACTAATATGAAACGGAGCGATTAAGTACTAATTATAACTATTTGTTTATTAAGAATCAGGAATATGGTCAGCTATATTAAAGTTCCTATTTGACTTTAGGCTACAACAGCACCACGACACATATTCCTACTCAGAGCTCTGCCAAATTTGAAGATACCAAGATAATATATAATATTTCAGAAGTATAGAATAAAGTAAAAAAAGAAATTGACTGACTAACTAATACAAAGACTAACTTACAAAATTAGGATTTTCAAACTTACGTCCTTTATTTTATTATTAATTATATACATATAATATTATCTAACACAAGTGTCTCTACATGATCCTACTCCCACTTCAAAATACAAACATAAAAAATAAAAGTGCTTGTCAATTGTCATAATATTTTTTTTAAATGATTATTTTTGGAGGAAAAATCTTTTGGCCAAAATGGTAATTTATTTGTATTATTTTATCTTTTTGAATATTTTTACACTTTTAACTTTAATATATTTTAACTAAAAAATAGAAAAAAAATCAGTTTATTTTAAAAATAAAAAAGATATTATCAATTTTTTAAATTTCTGGCCAAATTTTCTGGCCATTTAGCATTACCCATTTTTAGAAATGAACTTAGTTGGTTTTCTTGGAAATTTAATTAGCTCATAGATGTTTTAATTTTTTTACAATATGATGTTTCATCGTTTCGACCACGATGTCTTGTTTCCACACATTGTTGTTACATAGCAATGTGTACTAAATGAGACATAGTAGTAATTATAGTAAAAACCACATAGCACTAAATGAGACATTTTTGCACAATATTTCACATCCCACCTTGGACGTTGTCTATTAATTTTTCCATTTCATACCATAGAGTAAAAAATAAAATAAAAAAATCTCACTTTAGCCAAACACAATTGACTAATGTATTGCGAAACATTGAGAGAATTGATAATTAAACAATTAATCTATTATTTGTTGAGGAGCAAGCAAACTCCTTTGTTCAATAATCATAGTAACGAAATATATCTATGTACTAATTATAGATTAATCAGAACATCCCTGATAAAAAGTAAAAGTAAAGTCTCGTTTCCTCTGTTGTGCTTACGCCCACTTCTTGCTTCTTGCATCAATCAAAACCTTTGAGAGGCAGACATGTGTCGACGCCTGATGTGTGGTGAGACGATTGAGATTAATCCACCTAGAGGTGGTCTCATCTTTGACCTATAAATCATCTCATCGTACGGCCTTCGATAGAATTTCAAGAATGGTTGAAACGATTCGCGACACTTATCGACCCGACTAATAGTGTGGCTCTTACCACCATCTTTCTTGAAGAACATAGCTGGAGATTGAAAAAAAGATGGCCTCATAGCCCTAGGATGATGAATTTCTGAATGATCAGCCATGTCTTTACTCTTTTGTGGCAAAGGTGTAGATGGGAAAAAACTCTTTTTCATGGAGCCCATATTGTTGTTGCCACGTGGCGTCCTGTCAATGGGTGATGCAAATGAGTAGGACCTAGCATTGAGTGGTGAGATGGCTGGGCCCATGTTGGTTGTGGGTCCTACTTTAGCTGATGAGGTGTCAGTTAAAGACAAGTACCATGGCTTCACAGAGTCAAAATGATGTGAGACAGTAAATGAGAATCTTGATGATGAACATGATCCAATTTTGCCATTTGAAGATATTGAAGAAGGATTGAATCTAAGTGATGCAGCTCTTGGATATGCAGTGAAGTCATTGAACTCTAATGATTCTTCAAAGTCAAGTGATGATACCACCATGGTCAATGGTGCTAAATCAACAAATGTCTTCACACCCTACAAAAATCGAAAAAGTATTAAGTTATACGTACTGACAATACAATATACTCACTTAGTCTAGTCAAATACAAAGTAACTATAAACAAGTATTTCATAGCAAAGCAACGCCCAATACACCAACAACTCTCATCATATGAAAAGAGTTCAAGGTCCAATAATGAAACTCTTGAAAAAATATGATGAATCGAAATATAGTTGTTATATCAAAACTAGGTATAAAGAACCAACCAGATTAATGACCTAGTGGATAAATCAGAAATCTTTATGATAAATATAACTAATAACAAATAATTAATTTAGTATCACAAATTAACTTTACACGACTTGTTAAATTTACTATAGATTTGACCGAATCACCAATTTGTCTCGAATATTTACTTTTTAATATAACGACTCAAACATTCACTCGATTCATCGCGCTTTTTACGAAATGAATAGAAGAAAATAAATACATAGTAGTACCTTCCAAAGATAACTGAAAAGTGAAGGAGGATCAATAACAAAAGCTTTGTGAAGTCTTCCAGGATAATAATCAGCAATAATTTTCAGTGAAGCCAATAAGATATTCATAAATGCTGAAGCGGACCTGAAAAAGCCTGCAAAATACAAAACAGTCCCCAATGATTTAATTTAGTCAAATGTACCCCCCAAATATTAAATAAAATAATAATAATAAAGTGAAATAAAGCAAAAATTCAAATTTAACTGCATGCCATGTTTGATTTTTTTCCACCTTTTTTTTGAGTTCTGGAATCTGACAAGCTAAGAAAAAGTAGAATTATGGGCACTTTTGCATGACATTATTGAGTATTTCTATATGAAAATGACAATTTATACCCCTACATTTCTTAAACTTGAAAGCAACATCTCAAGGGCACTCCAGGCAAAGCACGAAAATATTTCAGAATCTTGCCTGCCTAAAAATGTAGAGGGTATTGCAGGCAAAAAATTGATTAGTTAATTAATTGCTCTTTAATTAAAAGTGATTAGGCGTGGCATTGGAAATTAAAAAGATCTGAAAGGGGGTTTTTGTATAAATTTTATAAGAAAAAGTGTTTGTTCGTTCATTTTTACTTGTCCACGTTTGATTTGACACACACCTTTAAGAACAATAAATACAATGAAAGTGTATAATATGGGTAAAATAGGTTTAGAAATACATTTTAATTTTTTTTTAATTCAATAAATAAAAATAAATATCTATTTTTAGTATTGGGAAAATTATTTCAGTCTAAAATTTCTTGGAAAGACCTCAGAATATAGAATAGAATGTACATTAAATGAAGTTCCCTAATAACAGAGAGAAAGCTGAGTTCTGATTTGTTATGTAAGTAAATACTTTATCAAATTACTAATCTACCCTCTCTTTTCAAATTCATTATGAGATAAACAAGGGTAATATTGTCATTACACGAAGGAAAAAATGACTTACTGGCATCAAATAGAATAACAAATTGTTCAACACTTTTGGCCATGGTTTGAATTGCCACCTCCAATGTAAACACCAACAAACGAGTAAACCTACAAAAAAGAAATTTAAAAAATGAATTAATTTTAATGGATCAAATCTCAATGGATCGAAATAGTAACGCTACAATATACTGTATTCATACTAATAAGGTACTTACATTTAAAAATATTGAATCTTTAATTTTTAAGAGTTAAATCTCAATGAATCATAACAGGTACTTTGTCGTATTCATATAGATAAGATTAAAGTACTTATAAATGGTCAAATCTCAATAGAGCATAAGAGTAACGTTACAATACTTTATCGTATTCATACAGATAAGATCAAGATACTTATATTCGAAAATATTGAATTATAACTTTCAAATGTCAAATTTTAGTAGATCGTAACAATAACGTTACAATACTTTAACGTATTCGTACAGATAAGATTAAAGTACTTACAATTTCTGTGAGTGAAATTTCTGGTAATCTTGCTTGATCCGGAAAATCTATAATTTCATCATTAAGAAAATCAACAATTATTAACTAAAAAAAAAAGTATTTATTAAATTTTAAAAAGGAAATAATAAAATTAAAAAAAAAAAGTGAAAATTACCAGAACAGGTCTAGATTCATCATCATGACCAGAAACATAAGCTACCCCTTCAGCTAACTCAGCAGAAAATTCATCAGCAATAAGATGATCTGCAACATTTTTATATATAAAAAAAATAATTAAAATAAAATATTTTTTTTACTCTTTTACTTTAATCATAATACAGATTTTACGTACTTTAATAAACTCAAATCATTCAAAACTTTTCTTAAAAAACATGAAAACAAGAGAGATTCTCTGTTTCTTTTTTTCTTCAGAAAAAACAAAAAGAGAAGACAAATTTATTTTCTTATTAATATTCATAATTAAAACTAAAATAAATAAATAAAAAATAATTACCAATTCCTAAAGAATCTCTCCAGTTAAGACAATTCCTCAAATGCTTAGCTGCTTTCTTCACATTTTCACCTTTCACTTTCAAAAATCTCTCCACACAAGCATTGTTACACAACTTCTCCTGTTCAACAACAACAAAAAAAAAATCTTCAGTTATAATTCTTAGTTTTTTTTAATCGCATCGAAGCCAGACTAATCTAAAATCATCCATGTAGGGCCCACTAGTGAACCAGTCACATTCGCTACCCGACATTCTTTTATGGTCACTCACTCATCAAAATTGCTTTGTTGAAGAAAATTGAAAACTAAAAAAAAAAGACGATTTTCTGAGATAACAACTATTAATAATTGATTGATCATCTGAGAAATCAACAAATCGAGAAACAAAATCGCGCACCTGTTTAACAGAAAGAGGAGCTTGTTTTTTGAGAAGTTGAAGAACAGCTTGAACTCTTTCTATATCTTTGTGTTTTTCATTGTTGATTTGCTCTTTTTTTCCCATTTCTCAAAAATAAGAAAAATTAAACACTACTACTACTACTACTACTACTACTACTTCTGTTTCGTTGTAGAGAAGATGAATCGATCACGACAAAAAAATAAGAAAATTTTTGTGACACAGATTCTACTCTTCTTCTTTACGCAACCATTTTTGAATACAAAAAAAACACAGAGAGATTAGTAGAGTGAAATATTATATAAGAGAAATAGAGAGAGATCCCGTATATATAGGCGTGACGGAAGCCGTTAAATGAAAACTAAACAAATAGTCAACAGTGTCAATGACGGCTTGAAAGTGAGGCCTAACGGAAACCGTCGGCCCACTTCATTTTTATTTTAATTAAGTTTATTAATGGTTTTATTTATTTATTTATGGAATATAAGCATAGTTCAAATGAAAACAAAAAACAAGAATATTAGCAATAGGGAATGAATAGCTTGTTTGAGTTAGGTGATTGTAGCATTGATAAATAATTTGAAGTAATGAAATTAATTTTATTTTTTATAAATAAATAACTTTTAAGGTATTGTTGAATTGTTTTTTTTTCTTCATAAAATGATTAAAGTATTTTATTTAAAAATATATATATATAAAAATTAAGTAACGGACGTTATAACAGAATAAAAGTCATAATTGCGTTTAAATTACAAAATTTATTGGTGTATAAAGAAGAAAAAAGAATTTATGTATTTAGTTTGACTAGATGTATTTAGAGGTAAATTCATCTTTGTTAAAGATTATCACGTAATTAATAACACTATGTGACCGTTATTTAGATTTAAATTACTTATTAATAGAGAATCTTTAAAATGTCTAGCTATTTTTATATTGGAACTTTGAAAATGAAATCTTAAAATTAGGTTCAGAGTTCTTCACGGCCGGCTCAAAATATGACCATTGAAACTATTTTAACGTTTCAAAATTTACCCCAAACTTTAAAAATGATCATTTTACCCTTGTTTGAAACTTTGTATATTTTTGCATAAGTTTTGCAATTTATCTATTTATTATTTATCCATCTATTTATAGAAAATATCTATTTATTACGATTTTGATAACCAAATTTTCGAATCTCAAAAATATACCTTTACACTTCCTTTTGAGTTTTGACAGGCCTAAAAATGATTGTTGGAATTATTTCAATATTTCAAGACTTCGCCTCAAATTTTTATATTTTATATACATAATAAAATCACCACAAATTTATATTTATCCTTTTTTTTTTTTTTTAGTTTCGGTTATGATTGGCTAAAATTGGGGTATTGAATCAACCTATACAACATCGATTGAGTCTTCCATTAACAAGCATGTTTGTTTGGTACAACTTAATTAATTTTATATATTATTATCATTTCATTCTATATTAATGATATTATTTATTTATGAAACAAGCATAGTTCAAATGAAAAAAAATAAAAATATTAGCAATAGCTTATAAATAGCTCGTTTGAGTTAGGTAATTGTAGCATTGATAAACAATTTTAAGCATTGAATGCTTTTGAACAAACATAGTTCAAATTTAAACAAAAAACAAGAATATAATATTACGAATAGCTTATGAATAACTTGTTTGAAATTTGAATTAGGTGATTGTAGCATTGATAAACAATTTTGAGCATTTAAATTAAATTCATAAATAAATTGCTTTTAAAGTACTAAAATGACTAAAGTATTTTTAATTATATTTTAAAAAAATATATTAAAATCATGTAACGGACATTATAACATTATGTATAAATTACAAAATCTAGTGTATAAAGAAGAAGAAAATAGTTCACATGTTCGGTATGAATATATGTACTTGGATGTAAATTCATCTTTTTAGAGCTTAATCATAATAATAACACTAAGTGACCGTTAAGTAGATTTAAATGGCTAGTTAATAAAGAACTTAATAAAATAAAATAAAAATTCACGCAAACTTTACCAATTGTGTAAAATACACCTTTTTTTTTTATACAGTTTATTGAGGATTGAATTGGTTCATGTGTATTGATCCAAAATAGAATTTTTTTTTGTTTCAAATATCAATCTATTTATGCAATTTATCTATTTATTATGATTTTGATAATCAATCTTCAAATCTAAAAAAAAAGCTTTATATTTCTTTCTGATCTACCCAAAAAATATGATTCTTGGAACTGTTTTAACATTTAAATTTTGCCTCAATTTTTTGTATTTTATATATTAAAAAAAATCACCACAAATTTAATATTTACCCTTTTCCCCTTTTAGTTTTGGTGCTGAAACTAGGATTTTGAGTCCATCTATAATGAATGATTTGAGGTTTTACATATATATATAGAATTAACAAGTATGTAAATTTGGCACGATATAATATTTTTGATAGTTTTTAAAATTTATAGGTATAAGTCATGTTGATAGTTTAGGTTATTCTTATAAGCCTCGCATAACTTCTATAAAAAAATATTGTTAACAAAAATATTATCCTCAGTCTTTAGCATTGAGAAATCAAAAATGTTATGAGATGGATTTGAGAAGTAGTTATATCATTAATCAATCTAATGCATTTTTTGGAATCCTTTGTATTACTAATTCACGAAAATTCATGGTATTAGTAATACTATACACCTCAATACATAATAGACAATATTAAACCTAGGTTAAAAAATTACACAAAACAAAAAACTAATAATATACAAATATAGTGCATATATTATTTTTTCTAATACACTCTATCGAATTGATCTAGAAAAAATAGCTTGATTCATTCTCTGGTGATCTTGCAATAAATATTGCAATTTCATAGGAATTTGTGGTGAGGGAATATGGTGCTCCATCGATCTCAAATTACTAACCGTATTTCTCTTTGAAGATAACTATTTTTAGAAATTGAAAAAGAATACTTTTAAAGAGCTTTAGTTTTTATTTATTTATTGCGAAAGTATCAATTTTGGCAACTTGATATTAATTGAAATGCTAGCAACATTAAATACCCACATTTGTTGGCAAATAAATTCTTTATACGACGGCCTAATAAATAATAAGAGAAGTACAGTTGGATTTAAGTTGAAGTAGCTTTCATCAACATTCTTTTTTTCATTTCTAAATTTAGCTTCATATAATTATGTCCTAATTCTTGTACTCTTTGAAATTTTTACGTATTTATAAATTTTGTGATTCTTGATTTGGTGAATGGGGTGGGGGAGTTGAGATAACCAACCAATTGAGCTAGATTTCTCCAAAAAATAATTACATTTGCTAACTAAATATATACTATATTGTATCAAAAGAGATGTATATACTAAAGAATATGTATATTTACGAGCTATTATTTTGAACAATGACTATTTATATTATTTTCTTTATTATAATTGCATGCACCAAATAGCAAGTGGTCTATATATATTAAGGGATCTTAACATTTTTAGTCTACATTTGTGGCCATAGATGATGTATAATCAGTATATAATTAGTGTGTATACACTTAATACATCGATTATGCACTATACATATATGCTAAAATTTATTAAAAATAGAAAAATATTTTTGTTATGAGCTTTGTTGGGCTATTATGTAGGTACGTAAGAATTCCCATATTCCCATTGTAGTGTAAGTAATTCAATTTATTGACTCTTTCTTAATTATTTTGAATATTTTTAAATTAAATTCAATTTCTTGTACTTGTCCTAAATAATCTATCACCCTTCCTCACCCTATTATCTTAACTAGAACTTGTATACAATTTTTTTAGAATAAAAGCATCGAAACCTCACCAGACACACGAATATAAGGAGAAGAGATTACAAAATAAAGAATCAAACTTTCATAAAAAAAAAGAAGAAATTTTAAGTAGTTAATCAACTGATTGTTACATGGACCTTTCAAACGGAATTTTGATTTGAGGCATTTAATAATGATAGATAAATAAAGTATGGCACACATTCTGACTGCTGCTATATATGTCTACTGTATAACTTTATTCTTAAAAAAAAACAGTAATAATAATAATAATGTAGTTTGGTCCCTTTTGTGCCCAAAATGGTATCATAGCAATGGGACCAAAATGCAAAACAATATGAAACAACCCGTGAACGGATATTTTGGGATTTATTTACAATAAAGTGTAAACCATAGTAATATTATTGTTCTGGAAAATTTGTAAACTTCCTTGTTTTTATCCATTTTTATGATATACTCATTTTGTCTTATGAATTATTATTGTTTTAGGCTATAGTAGATTAGTAGTTAGCTATATTATTATGGATATCTTTTCCCCGTATATGTTTTCCTTTCTTATTTAAAATAGCAATAATTGTTACACTAAAAGTCTAAAACATGATCTACCTACTCAAATTAGAATAATTCATGTTTTGCTTTATTAGTCTTTATGTTTGGGTTACTATTTATGATTTTCGTGTTTTTTTCTTCCAACTACCTTAATAGTGTCAAATGTCAATTATAAGTAATAAGATAAAGTTTTTTATTTGTAGTGAATCAATAATTTTGGGTGACAAAATGAGTCATTTAAAGTATTTGTTTGACCAAATTTTCATTAATTCACACCACGGCTCAATTGTTTGGTCCAATTATAGCTGAGTGAGAGTTGCAAAGTAAAAAAAATAATATATATACGAATTAACATTTGAAGTAATTATTTTTAAATTCAGAACACATAAAATTAAGATTTTAGCTCCACTTATGTTAATAAGTGATTATCCTTTCAATTGTGTCGATTGATGTGATTCTGATTACTCCAATTGCAATCACGAAAAGACTTATCTTTATCATGTGGATATCTTTTTAAATCCTTGACATGCATAGACTAAGTGAAAGTGAAAGTGAATGTGAATATAACTATGTAAATCACTCGTCGAGCCTAATAGGCATGCAATTGTTGGAAAGTAAAGTCACAAAGTTATTAGTTGACTATGCTCGAGCAGAACGCAAACTAACAAGTAGTAACTTAACTCGCTACATAGTTAAAGATCGAGCTAGCTAACATTTTGAATGCATTTGACTTCTTTTTTAAACCCATCGAACCTCGCAATTTTAATTATTTGATCTACACCCTACAATTCAAACAAGAGTACTAATAATACTATATTACAAGTTCAAAATTGATAATAATTTCCTTATTTCTTTAGCCATAAATAGTTTTTGTTTTGTTGGTTTGATGTAATTATGAAAAATATAAATTAAAAGAAACCACGTAAATACCAAGAAAAAAATTAATATGGTCACATAAATCCATAAGGCCATAAGTCAAAAGCTTTGATAAATGTATGTGAATTCCATAATACTAAAAATATTCTAACTCCGTCCTCATTACGTCGAAGGCCAATTTTTATTTTTATTTTTTTAACACAAATGCATGTAGAGTCCTCCAACATTCTCCACGTGTAATATTTAATAAATTATGTCCTTTTTATCCATATTAAAATATTTTAAATTGTTATTTCCACCCCCAAAGTTTTACTAATTGTCACTTTGGGTGAATTAATAATTAATTTACAATCCTCGAAGTAAACAGCCACTCGACCGTTTTCGAAATGCCAAAGTCAAAATATTAATCTCATAAACTATTTTTTTAACCTAATGCAAAGTAAAAAAAAAAAGGAATATTCGGTTATTTTTTTAATTAAAAGTAAAAAATCATTGCATGAGAAAAAAGATTTAAGTGGGAATAAAGTGAACATTCAGTAAAAGTTGCTGAGTTTATACTTCCAAAGACGAAAATTATGTAATTACCTTTATCGTGTTAATTAAAATAATATTATTTAAGTAGTTGTTTAGTGAATATTTCATTCGTTTGTCTTCATTCAAATATGTATTAGATTCTTTTTTGTTTTGCGTTCGTTGAAATTTCTTCATATGTATTATACTATAATAATATTATTAGCGTTTCCCAATTTAAGTACGAGAGTTAAAACATATTTGATCGATCTCTATTTAAACATTAATGGAAGAAAAATAATTTGAATCGACGACATAAATGAGAAAGAATGGAGGTCGTGTATTAGGGTAGAAGGTTAGTAGGGATAAAGTAATGACTTGCCTTGTGAAGGTTTAGTGTCTGTCGTAGGACTAGTCGTATCGTTTTAGTTCTTGTCATATATTATTGTTTATTGTATTTTGATTATCAATTTGCTTTGTTGTTATTATTGTTTTTCTTTTCTTATTGACCGCTATGATTTCTTTACTGTTTTCATCTTCTTTTACTTAGGTTTGATGCACTTGAGTCGAAGGTCTTTCGAAAACTGCCTCTCTATTTCTATGAGGTGAGATGATAATAAGGTCTGTGAACACTCTACCCTCCTCAAACCCCAGTTTGTGGAATTTCACTGGGTATATTGTTGTTATTGTTATTGATAAAGAATGTAAGTTTATTTTTTTTGGAAATTACATGTGATTTTAGACATAGTATTATATAGTTGATTCTTTTTTAAATTTGTGATCTTAAATTTATTAACTATAATATTTCTTTGTCTATAAAAAAATTTCATTAAGAATAGCTAGAAAACGGTAACATTAATGTCTTAAAATTTAATTTTTTTATTTTATAACAGACTAATAAATAAAAAGTATCGCATAGATAAAAAACATAAAGATAAATATATTGACTTCTTAAAAATAAGATTGAATTTCCACTTTTATGTTAGCTTGCCCACCATGAATTATAGCACTATTGAATTTTCAAGATTTATAAATGTCGTCTAAGATTCATTCTTGTTCACATGAATCTCTTTTTCACGTGCCAAAGTGTACTAAAGTTTTGGATTTTTCTAAAAATAAAAATAAAATTCACCTAACCTAATTTGCACAAACATTGTTTCAAAATTTGAACATCAATACCCACCCTCCCCCATCAACCTTCAATATAATTGTTTTCTCTGCTCAATTTACCCCCTCCATTATCACCTAAAAATAATTCTCCACACCCCACAATCCACCAACTCACTACAAATTATAACTATATATCATATCATGATTTGAATCATTGCATTTTTTAAATTTAAAGTCAAACTAACTTATGCTTATCTTTGTGTGCTTGTAATGTAACAACTACCCCCCCAACCCTTCTATTTTTTGTAAATTTAGCATGTATAAATGGACAACATTTTAGGTGAAGGGTCTGAGATTCTGAGTATATTATATGTGGTGTGGAGATGTTAAATGTCTATATTATGAGTGTATATTTAATTGTGTACACTTTTCACCAAATTTCAGACACTATCACCACATATACGAATTGAATAATCAAAATATAATCAATTTGTATATTGATTATATATTATCATACACGAAATATATATCGACGATAGTTATAGTGTATTTCGGGTATAAGTGGGTGGAAGCGGGCTAAAAATATTAAGATTCCTCTATTAGTAACATCATTAGATTATTTTATTTACAAGAATAAAACATCAAGTACTAATATGTATAGACAAAAACATGAAATTTATGCCATATAAATTCATATAATATTAAACTAGCAGCCAATAAATATTTTAATTTACCCCCCCCCCCCCCCCACACACACACCTCCCTAAAAAAATAGGAAGTGATTAAAGAGGAAAATAGCCAAAATAGTTAGTAAGATTGTTTGTCCGTTTAAGGTACAATTTCGATGAATCCAACAAAAAAATATACAGATTAATAAGGACAGTACTGTATGAATCCAAAACACTCACTTTACAGTTTACAAATATATATATATATATATATATATATATATATACTGTATACATTATTACTGTCAGTGATACTGTTTTAAAACCTTTGATCTACTGTTTTTCTCCTCACATATATACTGTTAGTTTCAATTTGTTTGTTCTATTTTCTTTTTAATTCAATCAAAAAGAACCTTGATCTCTTTCCTTTTTAATAATTTTTTAATTTCTATTTTTCGCATGACATGTTTAATACCACAAAATTTAAAACATTTTAGTATATTTGACAATTGACATATTTTCTTAATTTAAAGTAACGAGATTTCAAAAGTCTCATTTACTTTTTAAATTTCGTATCAAGTTAAAATATGACAAATAAATTGAAACGAAGGGAAGGGAGTACATATACTTGAATAGTCTCACTGATCACTCATGCATGCACACAAACAATGCCCCAATGATCATGCAGAATCTTTGCTTTTGAAAAAATTGAAAATTGAAAACAACAGGAAAACACAACATTATTAATTCTAAATGATTAAATGAATTGAAAGAAAAAAATATGAAGGAAAAAAGAAGAAGATGAAGGTAAATATTGTTGGAAAAATACGAAAATTCAATTGAAATAAGAAAAGCTTTGATGTGACACCATTTTCCTTAAAAAATATATTATGCCTATATTAATTGGGATTACACAATTCCATTCAAGATACAATAAAATCTACTACACTATAATTATTTTTCTTGCATGCACTATTTCAGAAAAGTCGTTATATTTATAAAATTTTCGATATATATATTTTGCACGAACAAATACTTTAATGGGAAAAAAGTCTGAAAAATATCCGAATTTTGATCGAAATTGTTGTTACAATACCGAACTTTGGAAAATACCTTTTACCCTTCTGCACTATTTAATAATGTATTTTAAAGGTATATATATATCCACGTGGACATCATAAATATTGCATCATTATAAATAGTTATGTGTCCACGTGGTCACATATATACCTTTAAAATACATTATTAAAGAGTTCAGGGGTAAAGGGTCTTCCATAAGGTTTGGTATCGTAACAACAATTTCGACCAAAATTGAAGCATTTTTCGAACCCTTTTCCCTACTTTAATTCAATTATAAACTCTCAAATCTTACAAACTACTTATAAAGTAAATATTTGCCGTCATTATATTTATAGTGTCAATATTGCGGAGATTATTCAAGCAATCAAGAGATCATAATTTGAATCATATTATTACAAGTTTAAATTTAGAAGTAAGTGTTATCCGATTGGACTCACTTAATTATTTTCCGCTTAAACAATATAAAAAATTAATAAATAAGTTTAGTGAAGGTCGAGTCTTTTTCTCTGTGGTGCATATAAGAAAGACTTTTTTTTTTGGGTGAAATCTTATCAGTAAACCAAACTTTATGTGTTTTAATTTAATATTTTATAACTTTATTAGTAAGTAAAGATAATCCAGTAGCATAAAATATTGGAAGTAAAAGAAAAAAGTTAAAATTCAGTCCACTATCTTTTTGGTTGCAAATTGGGAAATAGAGAATTAAAATAATATAAAGTATTCTGCTTAATTCGATTTGCTCCTCTCTTTTTAAAAGCAAAAAAAGTAAAACTTAATCATTATATCTAAAAGCAACAATATTTCTTGGTTGAATATATATAATTATAACTGTAGCAAAAATAAGCTAGTTTGAAGTTTCTTTTCTGGAATATAGCTTTATCAAACGATCGAGGAATCTATAAGAAGATAATTTTTTTAAAAAAAAAATACATATTCTTCTGATAAAGTGGTCCAACAAATTCCGTGAATTTATCTGAAAAAGTTTTCTTCCATTCAAATCTCATTACATTAGCTTAATCCTCCTTATTATCGTCTTCCGCCTCAATTTACGTAACATCATTTAATTAGATATAAAGATTAAGAAGGAATCGAATGCATTTGAAATTTATGATCTACAACGAATTTTTTCAGATATTTACTTGACTATGAACCATTTCATTAAAGAATAAAAAAAATTCAAAGATAAATTTATAGAAATGTGACATATATTCTTTCCATGATAGACTTTTACTTGTCTACTATACTAAAAATAGATGTCAATTTTATTTGTCCAGTTTAAAAAATAAAAAAATAATTTATCATTTTATACTTATTTTTACCCGTATTATTTAGTACTATATTTATTTTCCAACATATAATAATAAAGAGTGATATAGTTAAAATATCTTGTTACTTGATTTATTATTTCTAGCAAGTGTTTCAAGTACGTAAACATGAATAAGTCATTATATATGTATCATTTAACTTGGCTTTATTCCATGTTTATGCCCTTCAATTTTTGGTGTATACATGTAGATATATATTTAAACTTGTATAAAGTTGAACAAATAGACACATGAGTCCTGCGTAACATAATACACGTAAGACGCAAATTGCCATATTTAGTATTTACTTGTACACACTAAAAATTGGAGTGCATAAATATAAGCTGAGGCCAAATTAAAAAGTATATTTATGTGTTATGCCAGAACAATATGAAAGGAATAGGAGTATTTTAATACAGCATATTCTTAAGTTTAATTTAAAATACATTATGCTGGGATATTTATGTATCCTCAAAGTCAAATATTTCAATAATTCAGCAGTTTTTTTGAATCTGAGTTGATTATAATTAGTTAGGATAATATAGTTGGCTGTCATACATTATTAAGGGGAAAATAAAATAAAATAAAAAGTGAAGTGAATTGACATGATCTGTTAACGTTGGATAAAGTAACATCAAACGTGTCGAAGGACCATTTTTTTCAATTATTTTGTATTAGACTTTTTTGTAACAAAATTCAGAAACACAACTTTTATGTTTGAAGATGAACTAGCTAAACACAACCGTTGTAAAAAAGAACAAATAAAAGAAAATAAATAAATAAAGGGATTAAAGTTTAAACGCATGCAAACTTTAGAAGCATGTTGATATATATATTTATTTGCTAAATTTAAAATATTCTTTTTTGGAGTTAATTTAAAAAATTTAACATGAAGCTTTAAAATTATAGAAATGGAAATTTGTTATCTTAAATCTTAGATTAAGACGACTACTGAAATTCGTAATCAAGGTACAATAAAACAATTTGAATTAAATTATTTAAAATTAACAAACAAATATCATTATTTTAAACTGACTAATAAAAACATATATTTGGTTAAAGTTAAAATTTGGATAAATTAATTATTTTCCTACCAGTTAGAATTACTACATTCAAGTAAAGTTTTTTTCTTCGTAATTAATTATTTTCATACCAGTTATGAAAAATAGCGTTAACTGGCCAATTTATTTATTTTTTAATCTCTCTAAAAAAATTCAATGTCATGAAATTGTAAATTAATGTGACACTCAGTACAATATTAAATTTGAAATTTCGTGACAATAAATATAGTAATTATTTCTCAATTGGGGGAGGGGGGGGGGGGGGGGATTTTTGAGGGATAACTGAATTCAAATATGTGCATTATATTACATAGTTCATTTTGGGGGTCGACACTCCCAACATTTTTTTCATTCCTAGAGATTCGAAAAAAATTCAATGTCATAAAATTGCAAATTAATGTGAAACTGAGTACAATATCTTGTTTCTTATGTAGAATTTGAAATTTCATGATAATGAATAATAATCATTTTCTACCGGAGATGAAAAGTGATTATTTGTTCACTTTACTCTATAAAGTACAAAGTTTGTTTGTTATTTGATTTTTTCTTCGATGTTATGTACCTACATTGAGGAATGACTGAATTTGAATATGTGCATTGCAGAGTTTATTTCTGGAGGTGGCACTCCCAATAAAAAAAA
>JAJOOO010027877.1:0-24136 GCA_029582685.1 Solanum piurae
ATCTTTTCATTTTATTTATGATTTAGCTTCCGCATCAGTTTATTATCTTTAGTATGCTCATGATCATGCCAGCAGGGTTAGCTTGGGATCACTTGTGGTCCTAGGTCCCGTGTCCGCGTCTCGGGGGTAGTCTCGGGGTGTGACACAGATCTTGGTGAGTCCTCATAGCTTCGAGGAAAACATCCACTTTACCTTTGCGTCATTTCATTATGTTTTAATACTTTGTATGGGTTGCATCCCAAAGACTTCTATTCATGAGTTTAAATAGATGGCTTGAGACAAAGTTTTTAGTAAGACTTCCGCTTGTTGCTTTTATGAAATATGACTTCGATCGTAAAAGTAGGGTCTTGGAGATTTGAGTTGCTTTGGAGGCTAGGTTTCAAGGATCTAGAAGAGTTGTAGATCCTTGAAGCTAGCTTTCATACTTGGTACATTTTGTACTAACGGATATTTCCTACATTCTAACCAAATGTAGGGTCTTGGAGATTTGAGTTGTTTTGGAGGGTAGGTTTCAAGGATCTAGAAGAGTTGCATATCTTGGTGAGTCCTCATAGCTTCGAGGAAAACATCCACTTTACCTTTATGTCATTTCATTATGTTTTTAGACTTTGTATGGGTTGCGTCCCAAAGACTTCTATTCATGAGTTTAAATAGATGGCTTGAGACAAAGTTTTTAGTAAGACTTCCGCTTGTTTCTTTTATGAAATATGACTTCGATTGTAAAAGTAGGGTCTTGGAGATTTGAGTTGCTTTGGAGGATAGGTTTCAAGGATCTAGAAGAGTTGCAGATCCTTGAAGCTAGCTGTCATACTTGGTACATTTTGTACTAACGCATATTTCCTACATTCTAACCAAATGTAGGGTCTTGGAGATTTGAGTTGCTTTGGAGGCTAGGTTTCAAGGATCTAAAAGAGTTGTAGATCTTGGTGAGTCCTCATAGCTTCGAGGAAAACATCCACTTTACCTTTATGTCATTTCAGTATGTTTTTTAGACTTTGTATGGGTTGCGTCCCAAAGACTTCTATTCATGAGTTTAAATAGATGGCTTGAGACAACGTTTTTAGTAAGACTTCCGCTTGTTGCTTTTATGAAATATGACTTTGATTGTAAAAGTTTTAAATTTTCTCATATTTCCTATTTATCTTATGTTATGATTATGCTAAAGGCTTGTATGAGACCCCTTCGGGGTCAAGTACGCCATGTTACTTCTAGGGGGCAACCCCGGGTTGTGACAAGTTTTAGGTTAGACACTAGTTTAGTTTACAAGTTTCCATAATATTACAATAGAATGCCCTAACTGCTCGGGTTGAGGTGTGTGAGAAAACAAGTAGCTAACCCGCTGATTTAACACCTCTAAAGAATAATATTGCTGGACTGTATCAGGATGTGGATGAATTGAAATCCACCGACATATCGATGTTGTGGGGTAGGGTAGATGTCCTTGAGGACCCTAGTTACCTACCCTTTTGGTTGTATTTATTTTTTAAAATATTTTGTAGTTTTCATTTGGAACTTTTTCGTGTTGCTTTAATGGTGAATGTTTTGGTTTTGGTTTTGATCCATTGCCTTCTCTCTCGATTGCTTGAATATGTATGTTGGTTACTGTTCTCTTGTACATTTGAGTGTCGATTGTGATCAATATTGATGACTTGAATAGTGCTTTTGATGAAGAATATGTTTGTGTTAGTCCAACGAGGCAATTTGAGTGGCATAAGTTGTGTGTGAACTCTTAGCATCTCATTGTGACTAGTGGAATGTCAAGGTGAGTCTAGCAATGACCGTTGTGCGTGATTTTAACTTGTAGAGTCATGATCAATGATTGTGTTGGATTCCATGTGTGGTGAGGTTTACTTGAAAAGTGTGCATGATGATACCTAGAACTTGCCCCGTTGGTCCAATCAACTAGCAATGGTGAATGCAGGAAATGATCTTAGGCATGATTTTTTTAGAGTGAGCCTAATTCTATACCTTTGTGTGACCACCTTGTGAGTGTGTGAATATAGCTTGGAACTATTTGAGCCTAACACTTTTCTTTGGATGAAATATGAACACAAATGTTTAGGCGGTTGTTGAAACTTCCATGTCTTTTCAACCTACAACCTCGTGAAGAATTGGTTTATTTGAATAGCCTAAGTTGGGGTGTGGTAAGAATGAGGAAAGAAACTGAGCAAGAAGTTCTTGAAATTCGTCCTTAGGAACATTGGTGAAGAAAAAGTTGGAATCCCTTTATATAAAAAAAGGGAAGAGAAGAGAAAATAGAAGAAAAAAAGAAATGATAAATTTGTATCCGTTATGCGTTGTTGTGGAAATAAAAGGGGTATTCGGTGACTATACCAAAAACTTTGTGAGCTATGAATAGGCCAAGGATGAGTTGTGAATATGAAAAGAATTAAAGTAAAGGATAAAAAGTGAAATTTGAGCCATGGTTCATGAAGATAGAGTCACTAAGCAAAAATAATAATACCCTTACCCTCAGCCCAATTACAAGCCTTAAAAGACCTTTGTGATCTTGCATAAGACAAATGACGTGATGGTTGGAAAATACGAGCAAGACTACAGATAAAATTGTGCATGTTTTTCTCATTGGGAGTGTGAGAGTTGATTTCAATTCCTTAATTTTAGTCCTTGATTGTCTTTGTGAGAGCATGTAATCATTCTTGATGTGAGGGCATTCGAATATTTTTGTTGGGCATGAATTTGCATTTGAAGTGACCATTTGTGAGCATGAACTCTTATTGATGATGACGATTCATAAATTGAAACTTTGAGTGCACAATTGAACATTGCATGTTTGAATTGAACCTTGTGGGCGCTTTCATGTTGAGTCTCTTTGAGCACTACTTGTAGACATCCTTGTTGACTTTATTGCTCTCATGTTTTACTTGAGGACAAACAAAAGTTTAAGTTGGAGATGATGATTCGGGAATTTTGACTCATTTAGGGTGTGTTATCTAATGAATTAGTGTCTTCAATGCCTATTTTGTGTTAATAAGTGATGTTAAATTGTTCATGTGCAGCCATGAAGTCTTAATAACAAGGCAAGGACAATACATTGCAAAAAGAAGCGAAAAAGTTGGAAAATTAGAAGAAAAGGAAGGTTAGAGCTCGCAAAAACCACTCAGTGACTCGCCGAGTGAGCTTCTAGCTCACAAAAAGGTCCAGCGAATTGGATCATGAACTAGTCCATCTCGGTAAGAGAAAGTGCACTTCGGTGATACGCCGAATGGAACGGCTAGCTCGATACAGGTCACCTAAATGAACAGAAAGACTGGATGCAGGAGTAAGTCCAAATTACGAGAAGGCGTGCATATAGACCGAGTCGTTTAGCGATCCTGACTATTGAAATTTTGGGAAGTTTTTGGAAACATATAAATTGTTTTTTAAAGAGAGAGAAAAGGATCTTACATAGTTTTTAGAGCTTTTTACATACTTTGACTGTACTGAATATTCTTGGAGAGGGTTTTGAGGTTAGATATTGTGGTTTTAAGGTTTTAGTCTAAATTTTGGCATTAAGCATTGGAGATTTTGTCATTCCGACGGAACATCTTTTTGGTATCTATTTCTTGCTTCCTGTTATCTTTGGCTAAACCCCCTTTCCTTAGGGGTGTGACTATTTAATTGAATGCATAAATTAGCTTGTGGATATTGTTAATTTCAAGATCTAATGTTGTTTTGAAATGGATTCAGTTGTTTATTCATATTTTCATTTATGAACCGAAGTTGCAAATTTGGTTGTAGATTTAGCTCTCCATACTTGCTTGTGAAAGTTACTTAGAGTAGAGTATATGATTAATAGTTGTATTGACCTGGGTCTTTACACCCCATCTGGATCAAGTGGGTTAAATTAAGGATTTAGGTTGCTTTGCATTGTTAAGCTTGTTGAGGTTCGAAAGAACTCGCTTCAAACATGATAGCGGATTGAAAATGGTTTTTATAACTTCAATCCATCCTACCCATTAAGATTCACCGACTTAACGCAATTATTCATTGCCCATTAACAGAACTTAGTATTCGATTGCTCACACACTCCTAAGCTTCCCTCTCTATTTGTTCAAACCCCGCGATAATTTTCATTAGTTAGAATTGATTACCAAACTCTTAATATTGATAATTGAAACTTATTAATACACATTATGTTGCACTTTGTGTATTTCTATTCTACAATAAATTAGAACACTTTCATACTTCGTATCTGAATTATTTTTTGTATCACTCCTTGTGGGATCGGCCCCAACTAACAGTTGGGTTTATACTTGTTAGTGACCGCCTACACTTTTAATCATAAGAGGTGTAGTTGAGCATTATCAAGGACCTCAAATTCTCAAAAAGATTATGAATCTGAGACCAATAACTCTCCTAGGCCAATTTCCATATTCTGGAATGGATGGAATCGAAGGAATTCCATTTTGATACTTGAAACTCAAAAGATACCAAAAACTACTTTTAAGCAACTTTAGCCTTTCCAAACCCAAAAACCTACACAATTCACAACTTTAACTCATAGCTCAAAACCAAATTTTAAAATTAAATGAGAAATTACTTTGATTAAATATTAGAAGGGGTAAAATGGTAATTTTATAAAAAGAATCCAAAAATAACCAACCGGGTCATTACACGTAGGTCCAAACTGTAGACCATGTCCGACAGATTTTTATTAAGGGTGTTTTGGTCTTTTACTGCTCAATTAACCCCTAAAATACATCGTTTTGGCTCTATAACTACCCCTATAACTAATTCTACACCTAAGACTAAGCCTCAATAATCTCATTCACTCAAACTCTCAAAATCCCTGAAGTCTTGTTCTCCAAATTCTCCCAAGAGCTCTCAAGTTGGAAGTTAGGTTTTCGAGCTTGAAGGGCCTATTCTCCTTGAATTCTTAGGGCTTAGATTATAAAGGTAAATTAAAATTCACTAATGGATCCCTTTAATCCATTTGGTTCCAAAAAAATCTCAAATCTCCAATTAATTCTACCTAATTCTCTTAGGGTTTCATGTGATTTTCCATGGATTTAACCTATTGTGATTAAATTGCTTATATTCAATCTTATTATGTATAATTTGATATAATTATATGATTTCCACTTATTTGACATTAATCCATGCATATGCCTATTTTATGAATTATAAATCATGGTCTTGAACTTATTAATTATGATTGTGAAATCTATGCATGTTATATGAAAATGATCACTTATGAACTAAGGGTGCTTTTGAGATAAGTATCAACGATTTGTGAAAGTTTTTCTAACATATGAATGAAATCATGATTTAGATATTCAGAAAGATAAGTGTCTATTATGAAAGATTATGAACTCATGGTTTGAAAAGAGTTATTCTAATATGAACTTATGAATGGATTGGTATTCTTTAAGTGTTATTTTTCAAGTATTTATATATGGTTATGATTATGTCTTTTTCGTTGGACTTAGCACTGAGAAGACTTTGATATGGAGGGTCTCTTGTTAGTAGATCGAGTCTCCAGAAGTAATCTCTTTGTTTCTAACTACATACCCCATAGGATTGTCTTAAATTACATAGCTAGTGGATCCACCTTAGCAATATGAATGATACAGAATTCTACCTTGGCAAGTAAATTCCCATTGCCAGTGTGAGGTTCATACCAGATTCTATATTGTATCTCACATGGCCTTATTGTCGGTTAGCGAGAAATATCTCTCAAATGAACTATGCTTTCTTCAAAAGTCTTTTCAAAGTTTTCCTATGTTTTTCATTATGCATTTACCTTGTTATTAATCATGCTTTCTCTTGTAAGGATTTTACTACGTTTTACTAGGTCATGTATATCATGTTTAAAGTTCCTCATACTATCATGTCTATGTTTTATGCATTTCTTCATACTCAGTACATTCATCGTACTAATGCATATGTATTCTTATATTGTCTCAAAATATGGGAACCGACACTCCTCCAGCCGGATGCACATAGGTGGATTGCTCTACTACCGACTATTTGGATTGGTGAATCCTTATCATTCGAGGGAAAGGGTATGGGCATTTTTAGTGCTTTTATGTCTTTCAGTTATAGACTTTGTATCTGGTGTATGATTTATGTCCCAATAACTCTTATGATGATTAGATAGGCTTATGGCAGACTTGGTAGTATTTCGTGTATTTCTTATGTACTATGTTGGTATTGTTTATGTCATCTTATGATTTGATACTTATAATGATTATATCTCATAAATTAGATTTTTATTAGGTCATGTTTATATCAAGTGGATTATTTGGGCCTCTCAGTGTTCTATTCGTCATGTCACGTCTAGGGTGCACTTTGGGTCGTGACAACATGTTACGAGAAAAATAAGAATAAAAAATTACAATTGTTAATGCAACCCTTTTTTTCTTTTCCTTTTTCTTATAAGTGGATTAAAGTCGTGGGAGGGTGGGGAGGGGTAGTGGTGCTTGAGTAAGTAGTATTTTTGTGATTTATTTTGATTCTTAATTTCTGGAAGCTCGAATTGTCACTAAAATTGTCTCATTGTCCATTAACACAATTATTTATGCTTATTAGAGTATTATACATTAATTACTCTAAAAAGAATTTTACTTTTATGAAACATTTTATTGTAGGGACAAGGAAGATGTTAATTTTTTTGAGGAAGAGAGATGTGGAGTATGTCTTATTTGCATAGCTGAAGAATCACCACTTAAAGCTAAAGTTAGAGGTTGATTTTTGAGTTTCTCCCTTTTTTTGGTACATCAGTCTTCTTACCCGAACAACAATAGCAACAAAGGTATCATCTGGGTATTCATAAAGGGGGCAGTACAATTTAAAATTAACCACATCTATGATTTGGATCTTGATATTTCAAAAATTGATGTTAAATATTCTAAAAATTGCTTATTGAAATAGATTAAAGCCTCACTTAGAAGATTTTAAAGTTCCCAACATTCTAAGTATAACATTTTGGTGCATTTATTTTGAATAAGAGTAATCCAACTACTTTGTATGTAAGCTTTCTTTGTGATTAATCATGATTTCAATATTACAAATTACTGAATATTAAGTACTTTCATTGTTTTACTTAGTTTTACCCAATCTAAGTGTTTTTCTATATTTTTGAGATAGGATAAAGTCAATAAAAAAGTATATCAGTACTTTGATCTGGCATTATATTTTTGCACTATTTTAGGACTCAAATAATACTACTTTTAGGAGTCAGTTATAGCTTTATAATTTTGGTTATACATTTCTCTTTTCTACTTTACTTTCAACATAAGCCTTCAATAAAAAAGTTTAGTTATTCTCCAGATCGTTTGCTTCTTCTCATCATTTCAATAAGAATTTTCTGTTCAACTCTTTGTTTTACGGTATCTGAGCCAGGTTGGAACTCTTCAATCTTTGTTGTTGTTATTGTTCTGTGAAAAAATTCTTGTTGTGTAATATGGATCAATTCAATGAGGGGTGATGCAAATGCATAGAATGTTGTTAAGAAACTTGTAGGAACTAACTATAACTATTGGAGGATATGAATTGAGGCTTATCTTCAAGGTCAAGAGTTGTGGAAACTGGTAGCTGGTTAAGTTACAAAAATTCTAGAAGATATTCCTAATAATATTGAACAACGTAGGAAATGGAAGATCAAGTGCAGGAAGGCTCCATTTGCTTTAAGGACATCGGTTAGCAAATAGTGAATTGATCATGTGTGCGGTGTTGGTTCTCCATAGCATGTCAGGGAAACTCTTCAAAGGTTATTTTCCAAGAAGAATATAACAAGATTATAATTCTTGAAAATGAATTGGCAATGACGATGCAAGGAACCATGTCAATTTTAGGATACTTCTTGCCACTATAGAATATTTATGCTGAAATTTCTGACATAGATATAACCGAGAAGATTAGTGTAGCCCATTTAAGGAGATTCCTCATTCATGGTTTAAATAAGGAGTATACACATATTTTACCTCCATTCAAGGGTAGGCACAATAGTCACCGGTTGAAGAATTGTAAAATCTATTGTCTAATCAGGAAGCTTTGGCTAAACAAATGACCAAGAGCTTCAACTCTGAACATGGAGTTGTTCTTTTTTCAAAAGGAATGTTAAATGAAGATGATCTAGTGGGAGGTACTAATCGGAGGATGGTTGTTTGTAATATTCATAAGGATAAAAATCAATCATGTGTCATAGGTGTGGGAAGCTTGAGCATATTCAAAGATATTGTCGTGTTAAGATCTCTAAAGCAACTATTTCTTGTGAAGATGAAAAAGATAATGAGCCTAATGGGAGCATTGTTTTACTATTAAAGACGTTGAAATAAAAGATAATGTGACGTTTGAATTGGCACCAAATAAATCTCATATCAATTATGTTGATTTCAAGGAGGAGTGGATAGTTGATTCTGATTGTATATACCACGTGACTGGCGATGATTCATTATTCTCATAACTGCGACAACATAAGGGATAAAGAGTTATTGTAACGGATGATAACTCGACTTATCTAGTAATGAAGGAAGGTGTGGTTGAAACTTGTATATATCATCAAGCTAAATGATGTCTATCATGTTCCAGGTTTGAAGAAGGATCTAGTTTGAGTCTCTCAAATTACTATTTCTGGAAAATATGTTTTGTTTGGTCCAGATGATGTGAAAGTACTTGATAACATGAAAAATATTGAAGTTGATGTTCTGTTTACTGGTAAAAATAAAGGCTCTTTATGTTTCATGTTAGCGGGAAAGGCATATATGAAGAAAATATGCCAAATAGATAATGCAACGATATGGCCTGCTCAGTTGGGTCATTTAGGTTATCAAATGCTACAAAATATCTCTCCATATAAACTCTTAGGTGCCATGCCACCTCTGAAAAATGCAGAAGAAAATGTAATTTGTTAAGATATGGGAAATCACATCGCCTTCATTTCAAAAACTCATCTAATCATAGATCAGCTCCATTTGAAATAGTGCACACAGATTTGATGAGAACAATAAGTTGTAGTGGTTGTCGTTATGCAATGATATTACTAGATAAATTCTCTAGATTTACTTGGTTATATTTTTTTTAGGGAGAAAAATAAAGCACTTTCCAAGTACTTTGAATTCAGCGGCATTTCAGAAAAGGAGTTTGGGCAAAAAATAAAGTGTTTAAGGAGTGACAATGGTGGTGAATTTATGTCAACAAAGTTCTTTCAGTCTTGTGTAGAAAATGGCACTCAAGTCATTCATGGCTACAAGATAAGAGTCTACCTGTTGAGCTATAGGCATAAGCATTTCATTGTTCATGTCATGTTATAAATCGTTAACCTCCTTGGCTTGGTCTGAAAAAGACTCCATTTGAATTTCTATATGATCAAAAGTGAAATGTTAGTTACTTTCGGGTCTTTGGTTCAATTTACTATGTCATGTTCTTAAATCAAATAGAACCAAACTTGATCTGAAAGCAAAGACATGTATGTTTGTTGGTTATGATTCATACAGGAAAGGGTGGAAGTGCATGGACCCAGAAACTAAAAAGTTTGTTACATCTAGAGATGTTGTGTTTGATGAAGTGTCATCTTAGATTACAACCCAAAATTCAAGTTTGGAGAATGTGACCCTTGATGATTACCAAAATGAGTCATTGTTTCCTGAAATTAATGCTCAAGGAGTAGATAAATCCCCTACCCCAGCTATGGAACCCTCGTCTTCAAAAATGGACAGAAAATGGTTAGAAGATCTTTTAGAGAGAAAGGCAACCAAATCATCTCAAAGATTATCAAGTGAAGTTAAATCACTGCACAGTAATGTCGTGTTTCTTTACTAGATCATTTTATGAAGAACCTACATGTTAAGAGGAAACTAAGGGTTGTCAAAAATGGGAAATACCAATGCTAGAAGAGATTGATCCTTGAGGAAGAATGATACATTGGATCTTGTACCAAAGATAGAAAGCAACATACCAGTCACTTGTAAGTGGGTCTATCAATTGAAAAAGAAATCAGATGACACAATCAAAAGATGCAAAGCTCATCTCATTGCTCGTGAATTTTCTCAAAGTTATGGGCAAAACTATGAAGAAACCTTCAGTCCTATGGCAAAAATGGTAACTGTGAGATCGGTTTTCTCACATGCTGCTTTTAGAAATTAGAAGCTATGGCAACTTGATGTAAAGAATGCATTTTTTATGGAGAGTTGGATTTGAAAGTTCTAATGGAGCAACCTCAAGGGTTCATCGCTAAACAATTCCCAAACCATGTTTGTCGATTAAAGAAGGCATTGTATGGCCTCAAACAAGCTCTGTGTGCTTGGTATTGCAAAACTGCACAATATTTTATATTTTGTAGATTTAAAGTTTCTGATTGAGATTCTAGTTTGCTTGTAAAATTAGAATCATAAATCCATTTGTTGATTTAATTATACGTGGCTGATATGATAATTATCGAAAGTGATGAAGAAGAAATATCTCAAATTAAGGATTATATATCCATTCAATTTGTGATGAAAATTTAGGTAAGGTTGAATATTTTCTTGGTTTGGAAGTGGAGAAAACCAGTCAATGGTACTTTATATGTCAAAGAAGATATGCTAAGACTTTGTTGAAGCATTTTGGCATGGAGAGGCAAAAAAAAATGGCAACTACAATGGAGATAAATATAAAGATTAAGAAATATGAAGGTAAGTTGTTGAAGGATGCTAGATCATTTCAAGAGCTTGTTGGTAGTTTAATTTACTTAACTATCACAAGGCCGGAAAATACCTATTTTTTAGTGTTGTATCTCAATTTATGTAGAATCCAATAACTTCTCATTTAGAGGCAGCAAAAAGGATTCTACGTTACATAAAAGGTTTTGTTGACTATAATCTTATGTAAGACAAAGGGAATAATTTTGTGTTGCAATGATGTACATACACTGATTGGGCAGGTGATATGACTTTTCGTCGTTCAACTTTAGGGTACTGTTTGAACCTAGAATCTGCATTTTTTCTTGGTGTAGCAAGAAGCACTCCAATGCTGCTTTCTCCAGTATATAAGCAAGATATATAGCAGGGACAATGGCATCCCAAGAATGTATTTGGCTAAAATATTTGATGGGAGATATTTTTGGTAAAGTTGACTACTCTGTGCAAATCTAATGGGATAATAAGAGTGTCATCAAACCTGCTTCAAATCCAACTTTCCATTGGTGAATAAAACACATAGAAGTTCCTTACCATTTTATTCGAGAGAAAGTATTGAATCAAGATATTGAGTTGAAAGGAGTTCATACTAGTGCACAAGTACTAGATATTTTTAAAAGGCTTTAGTGAAGCCTAATTTGAAAATCTTAGAGTTGCTCTTGGAATCATTGATAGTAAATATGCACTAAGAGGGAGCATTACAAATTAGTGTATATTTACTGCTTTCTTTGTTTTACTTTGTTTTACCAAGTCTAAATGTGTGTTCCTATATTTTTGGGATAGACTTGAGTCAATAACAAAGTATATCACTACTTTGATATGGAGATATTTTTTCACCTTTTTAGGAGTGAAGTTATACTACTTTGGAGTCAGTTATAGCTTTAAATTTATTTTAGAAATATCTATTTTCTGTTATATTTTCAACACGAGCTTTCAATAAAAAAGTTTAGTTATTCTCCAGATCGTTTGCTTCTTCTAATCATTTCAATAAGAACTTTATGTTCAACTCTTTGTTTTATTCCACCATTCTTTCTATTTTAAGTGCAGTAGTTGCTTGAAACACAAAATTTACAATAATTAACTATTTTAAGTCATATAATTTTGGTGTTGCAAAACACATCAAGTGAGTTTCAAAATATTATAATATTTGAATGAGATTTAAGCACAAGGTAAGACATGATTTATGAAAATAAAAAGAGAATAAGGCAATAGTCATTGTGAGTTTTATTACTATACTGACATGAACTTGTTTTCTAACATATCAAGAATCACATAGATTTAAATTTCGAAAAACTCATCCATAAAGGAGGTACTTAGACAGTCGAACCAATTTATGTGGAAGAACAAGTTGAAGCTCAGAGTAACATATTTTTTTTAAAATTTGAAAGATATTTTCATTTGTACATGTTATAATTTCCTTCTCTTTTGTTAGGAATTGGAAAATATAATTTGATGAAAATTTGAAATCTTTTGAGAATGTGATGCTTTAGTATTTTGTCATTAACTACAACATTTCATAAAAATATTAATTATCTTCATCATCTCTTCCGGTAAATGATAATTAGCTATAGTAAAATTATGTCTCTATTAGAACTTCTAATGACTAGATTTATTGATATTAAAGATTTTTAACAACCGGAATAATAATTGGCTAAAGGGAATTTTTTTCGTTAAAGGGAGGTATAATGATCGGGCTTATTATTATAACTATTATTTCTAACGGCCGGATAGAAAATTTGTTTGTTAAACTTTTAACGTTAAAGCTTTTAGCAACCGACGACGACCAAATATTTTTTATCGTTATTGACTAATAGCTACCGCATTCTTACTTTTCGTGACCAATTTATCCTTTGCTAAAGGTTTTTTTTTCTTGTAGCTACAATAAGAGTGCATTCTTTCGAATATGAACACTTAAGCTCACTCGCGGGCTTCTCTCAAGCCCCTATAAAGTCTCATTCCTTTGTCAAGACTTTTTTTGTGAGTAATTCATCGATAAGGATCTGGATTTTCTTTTCAACTTCCTCAAGTATGAAGGGTAGTCGAATGAATATGAGGAATGTATGAGTTTTAATAAATTCCTTATGACATAGATTTATTGCTCAATTTAGAGTACGAAAGAAGGGAAAGTTTTCCTAAATGTCTGTAGTCCCTCATTTATAGAAGTGGGGCCCTCACAACCATAAATAACATCCCACTTCACACAACTTCATAGACACCCGAGGACACTGGAACTCTGTGCTCTGATACCGAGTTTGTCATGACCTGACCCTACTGATGAGTCCGAGATTTAGACTCATTTCGAGCTTAGTTTATATAGATTTAGTGTCCTCGAATGCTTATTTTGTGCCAATAACTGATGTTATATCCTTGATTTTCAATAATACTGATTGAGGAACAAAGCAAGGACGCTAACAGGCAAAAGGAACAAAACAGGTTGATGGAATGAAAATAGGCGAGCCTGAGGATCGCCAAGAGCACTCGACGTGTCGCCAAGTGGCACATTTGACCGCCTAAAGCTCCAGGGGGCCATGCCTTGAAGTAAAACAAGCCTGATAATTGCCGAGAGGAACTCAACGAATATCCAAATAATTCCTGGATCACCTAAAGTTATAGAACACTGAGTTTGAAATAAAAGGAAGTTAGGCAAACTACATTCCTCATCGGCAAATCGCCGACTACTTCGGCAAACAACAACCATGGCACCGAAAGTACTTATTTAGATCAAAGTGAAGGCATATTAGTGAGCTAAAAGGCTAAAGAGCAAATCACGGAATGGAACGGCGATCCCGATCTGGATTGCCAAAGTTACAGTGTTTGGATGAGGGAAATGTGAGGAAAGAAGGCGAGATAGGATGATCGGCGAGTCACCGAACGGTCGGCGAAGCCCGAATAACCTCACCGATCGACCCCAAAATGCCACACCTCAAATTAGTATAAATATACTTTTGGAAGAGAGAGAAGGCATTCAGAAATCAGGAGGAACAAAAGAAAGAGAGCAAAAACACTACTATTGTTTATTTTTAGTAATTTTTGCTATATTTTCAATTGGTTATTGTAATAGAGTGGAGATTCTTCATAGTAAACTTCTTATTTTCAAATACCCAGTTATGGAGAATATAGCAAGTATCAAATTTCTTCTTTTTACGATGATTGGCTAAAACCCCAATCTTGGGGGTTTGATAATGTAACCAATTGTTATGTTTGATTTAATGGGTTCTAGCATTCATTGATTTCCGGTGTTAATTTAAAGTGGGTCTGAGTTATTACTGTTGTTTACTTCTATATTGCATGTCTATTGCAATATACTTCAGATTTTTACGCTTGTTTGAGAAAGAAGTCTAGATCTAAGGTAATATCTTGGCATCCATAGGTAGTGGGTCTTATCGGTTTCATCTTGAGGAAGTGAAATCCAAGTTCCATCCTTTGTTTCTATCTCGTGATAATAGATTTGATGAGATTATGGGCTTGTCTTCTTATGGTATGCATTGAGGTTCGAAAGAACTCAGTGGAAATAAGGTATTTATTCGAGAGAAAAGTGCCTTATCTGAAGTCCATCTACCCATAACAAATTAACACGGTTGATTAGTGATTTGCACCCGTTGAGTTGAATATAGTAGTTGGTTAGTCAATCCCTCAAGCATTGCCTTCTTATATGATTATCTCTTGTTGATTGGTGAATTAGTTTGGTAGTCTTACAATTACTCACTTGGAGTAGTTAAGACATCTTTGAATTTGATCCATAGATTCCTCATTGTTTATTTATTCAGCTGCAAAAGTGACGGTCATAGTTTCCTAATTTCCTAATTGAATTCAAAAGAAAGCTACTCTCCGTGGGATCGACCCCAACTTCTTTAGTTGGGTTTATACTTATGTACGATCGTTGACACTTAGAATTGGATGAAATGTCTTTGAAACGTTAATCAAAATGGTGTCGCTGCCAGGGATTAGTGTTATTTAGAGTTCTTTTATCGAAATTTGACTTGTGAAATTGTCGGTTGTAGTTGAATCGATTTAGGCTGCATTGTGCTCATGTTGATTGGGCTGAATAGAAGTAAGAATGAGTGAGGCAGAGGTGAATGGTAGCCAAGCAGGTCACCGTGATAGGATCGATATTATTAATAGTGTGTACAACCCATCCCAAGTGGGTGAAATGCGTGTAATTTGCCTACCATCAACTAATGAGAATGTGATATTTGAGGTCATAAGCACAACTCTTCACCTCCTCCAAATGAAGGGAATTTATGGAGGGTTGTTTCGTGAAGATCCACATGAGCATGTGAGGAATTTTATAGATGTGTGCAACACGTTTTCATTCAAGAATGTGTCTCAAGAGTCAATCCGGCTCAGGTTATTTCCACTTTCTCATACGGGGGAATCTAGAAAGTGGTTGGCTGAGTTACCAAAGAATTATATAACATCGTGGGATGAGCTTATCACGGCATTCAATGCGAGATTCTTTCTGCTGTTGAGGATGATGAAACTCCGGGATAACATTCAAGGTTTTAAGTGATTGTAGGGTGAACACATCCATGAAACGTGGTTGAGGTTCAAGAAACTCATACTTCAATGCCCAACTCACGGGTTACCAAATGATTTGTTAATCCAATATTTTTACCGGAGTCTTGATTCGGTAAATAAAGGGGTGGCTGATCAATTAGTTTGAGGGGAATAATGTTGCAATCATTTGAGGTGGCTTCATTTCTTCTTGATGACATGACAAAAATAAATCAAGCTTGGTACACTCAAGAAGATCAAGTTTCCCTTTTTTGTTTTGGAATGACTCAAGAGCAACTTGATAAGGAAAGAGAAAGGGATGAGAACATCAAGAAGATGTTGGCACAAATGGAGCTACTACAAGAGAATGTGTTGGAGAATGTGAAAAAGCCCAAAGGAACAAGTTGAGTGTTTAGAGTTCAGGATGGTTCTTCCTCAGTTTATTCAAAGTCGGGGAAGAATTAAGGTTTGAATTCCAAGATATACGAGGAGGGTTTCCACCCACACTATTTACATCAAGGTGGAAATCAAGGTTGGAACTCTCACAAAGAGGAAGAGCAAAGAAGATATGACCAAGAATGGGCTGTGCAAAGTGATAATTGGAGAAGAGAGTATGATCATGAAGAAGACCACACTCAATCGAGTGAGATCCCAAAGTCTAAAGGGAGTGCATGTCCCCAGGTGAATGATTTGCTGTCACGCATCCTTGACAAAGTAGAAGGTTCAGATGATTTGTTAAAAGGGATAAAAGCCATTTTTTTGTCATTGAAGAATAGAGAGAATTCTCACACAGATGCAATTAAGCTACTTGAAGGTCAGTTGAGTTTACTTTCAACTCAGTTGAAACCAAATATGACGATGGAAAATAGTGATAGAGGTCTAGTTATTGTTACACGTAGTGGAAAGGTGGTGATAGGTGATGTGACTGGCAATAACAAAGCTTAAGTTCATGAACAAGACAAAGGTATGGAGGAAGAAGAAATACTCATCCATCAAAGCATCACCAAAGGGTCACAAAAAGATGTGGAAGAAAATAGTCCAATCCCAAAAATGATGCAACCTCTACCTAAAATACCTCCTCCATTTCCCTAACGCCTCAAGAAGAAGAAAGAGGATGAGAAGTTCAAGAAGTTTTTATTGGTGTTCAAGACATTATCGATTAATCTCCCTCTAGTGGAGGCATTGTTTGAAATACTGGGTTATGCCAAGTTTATGAAAGATTTTGTCACAAAAACAAGAAGCTTGGACATTGAAATAATCAAAGTTTCTCATAGTTTTAGTGCAATTATGATTAAGGAGCTGATAAAAATGAAAGAGGATCCCGAAGCATTCACCATACCTTTCACCATCGGCATGCTCCAAGTTGCCAAGGCCCTATGTGATTTAGGAGCAAGCATAAACCTAATATCATACGCAATCTACAAACAACTTGGGTTGGGTGAACCGAAATCCACAACAATGATACTCTTGATGGCAGACCGATCAATTAAACACCCTGTGAGGATACTATACGACATCTTGGTAAAGGTTGACCGATTCGTTTTTCCGTCCAATTTTGTCATTCTCAATTGTGAGATCGATGCTGAAATTCCCATCATTTTGGGAAGACCATTATTGGCAACTGGGAGAGCATTGGTAGATGTTGAAAGTGGGGAATTGATGTTACGGTTGAACGAAGATGAAGTAACATATAATGTGTGTAAGTCAATGAAGCACCCAAGTGATATTCACGTGGTATCTACTATTGATTTTATTGATGAGGCGGTGGCTAGTGTGAGCCACTTGATGTGTATGAGTGAAAAACTTGAGGCAGTGCTTGTTAACTATGATGAGTTTGAAGTTCAATTCTACGAAGAGGTAGCAGCTGCTCTTTCAGTCATGGGGGAGTATTCTAAGACTCCGTTGAAGCTGGACATCGATCTAAAAAATGGAGAAAGTCCTCCCACAAAGCCATAAATGGAGGAACCACTGAAGCTCGAGTTGAAACTGTTTCCCTCCCATCTCTGAATGCTTTCTTGGGGGAAAATAACATAGTACATGTAATCATGGTAGCTGATTTTCTTGAATGGCAAGTAAAATTGCTCCTTGAGGTGGTGAGAAGACATACAAAAGCTATAGTTTGGACTATCGCTGACATAGTGGGCATTCCTCCCGGCATTTGCACTCACAAATTTCAGCTTGATAGTGAATGTAAACCGAGTGTTGAACATCAACAGAGATTGAACCCACCAATGCAAGAGGTGGTAAAAAAGGAGTTAATAAAGCGTTTGAATATAGGTGTGATCTACCCTATTGCAGATAGCAAATGGGTAAGTTCAATATAATGTGTACCGAAAAAATGAGGCATCAGAGTAGTCCCAAATGAAAAGAGGGAGTTTGTGTCTATGAAACCGGTGACCGGATGGCGAGTATGCATGGATTATCGGAAGTTAAACTCATGGAGCGAAAAAAATCACTTTCCCATGCCTTTCATAGATCAAATGCTTGATCGACTTTCAGTGAGAGAATGATATTGCTTTTTGGATGGGTACTCCGGTTATAATCAAATCTCCATTGCTACAGAAGACCAAAAGAAAACCACCTTCAGCTGCCCGAATGGAAATTTTTCCTTCAAATGGATGTCGTTTGGGTTATGCAATGCTCCAGCAATATTTCAACGTTGCATGCTATCTATTTTCGCCGACATGGTGGAAGATTCAATGAAAGTCTTCATGGATGACTTCACGGTTGTGGGTGATACTTTTGAAGCATGTTTAGCACACTTGGGACAAGTTCTTCAAAGATGTGTGGAGAAGAATTTAGTCGTAAATTGGGAAAAATGCCATTTCATGGTTAGGGAAGGTATATTCTTGGTCACAAAGTGTCACAAAAAGGGCTGGAGGTTGCTAAAGCAAAGATTGAAGTTATTGAGAAGTTACCACAACCAATTTCGGTGAAGGGTATTCGTAGTTTCTTGGGACATGCCGGCTTTTACCGAAGGTTCATCAAAGACTACTCAAAAATTGCACACCCTCTATGCAAACTTTTGGAGAAGGAGGTGAAATTCAACTTTGATGATGCGTGCATGGTGGCCTTCAAATGTTTGAAAGAAAAATTGATCTCCACCCCGGTTATCATTAGCTCCGATTGGTCAGAACCCTTCGAAGTAATGTGTGATGTAAGTGGCATGGCATTGGGTGTCGTGTTGGGGAAAAAATGCAACAAACTATTTCACCTTATTTACTACGCAAGCAAAACTTTAAACCGTACCCAACGTAACTATATAGTTACATAAAAAGAATTACTTGCAGTAGTATATACGTTTGATAAATTTTGGTCATACTTGCTAGGAACTAAAGTGGTTGTTCACACTGATCATGTTGCTCTGCGTTATTTGATGGCAAATAAAGATGCCAAGCCAAGATTAATACGGTGGGTACTGTTGTTGCAAGAATTTGACTTTGAAGTCAAGGATAGAAGAGGTTGTGAAAACAAGGTGGCTGACCACCTATCAAGGTTAGAAGGCAAGGAAAATGATGAAATCAAGGTAGACATAAATGATGTATTCCCTGATGAACATGTATTTACGGTAGCTCTCCATCAAACTCCTTGGTATGCTGATTTTGCTAATTACGTGGTCTGTGGATTAATGCCAGAAGAACTAAACCTCTATCAACCGAAGAGGTTCTTGTTCGACGTAAAGAAGTACTTTTGGGATGAACCATATTTATTCAGAGAGTGTGCAGATCATATCATTAGGAGATGTGTGCCGGAGGAAGAAATCAACGAAATTCTTCATGCTTGTCATGTTTCACCGGTAGGGGCCCATCATTGTGGGGTGTGTAGAACTGCTAAAGTTCTTCAAAGTGGTTACTACTGGACATCCCTTTACAAAGATGCTCATGAGTTTTTTAAGAAGTGCACTCAATGTCAGAAACAAGGTGGAGTATCTAAAAGACATGAGTTGCCTCTTACGCCTATTTTGGAGGTTGAGTTATTTGATGTTTGGGGAATGGATTTCATGGGTCCATTTGTGAGCTCGTGTTACAACCCAGGAGTACCCCCTAGACGTAACACAGCGTACAAGACTCCGAAAAGCCTCATACAAGCCCTTATCATATCATGAACATAAGATAATAGAAAAGTACGGAAAAATTTAAAACTTTTTACAATCGAAGTCATTTTCATAAAAGCAAACAGAAGTCTTTCTACATTTTATTTCAAACCATCTAATACAACTTAGAATAAATCTCTTGGGACACAGCCCATACAATAGTCTCAACATGAAAATAAAAGACATAAAGGAAATGGTGGATTTTGTCCTCGAAGCTATGAGGTACTCACCAAGATCTTCAACTCCTTAGCTCCTTAGAAACCCATCTCCAAATATCACTTAAGTCTCCAAACCCTACATTTGATTAGAATATAGGCAAAATATGTGTTAGTACAAAATGTACTAAATATGTTAGCTAGCATAAAACCACAAGAGCATAGGACAAGGGTTAGTCAATATAAGACATAATCCAATATCATATGATATAATTCATGAAACATCAATAATAAGCATAAGAGACAAAATCATCATAATAATAAAAGTCTTCAACATAAGCGTCATATAAACATTTTTTGACTCTTAGTCATCTATACCATAATAGAACTATTCTAAAGTAACCTCAAAAGCATATATGTGCAATGTATGAAAGGCATCCTATACAACCCTTCACACAAAGCATAACCTTGAAGTCATATTAGTCATACTCACCCTCCTTTGGTCTCATTATTAATTTAACTCTCACAACTAAGGGAATCTCTCACCTTTAGACAATTATAGCAAGGGAGGCAACTATGGCACAATTCTATCTCAAGGCACATCTTACAAGAGAACACTTTCTTTAATAACCTTAAGTCATACTTGTGCAATGCATGAATAGCATCCCACAATACTATTCATACAAAGTACCACTTGTAGGTCCTCATACTAATACTTCTTGGTTTGGAACCTAGTTCATCTCTTTAACTTTAGAACACTATGAGGTACTTTCTTAAGCACATCTTAGTTCTTTATTCGCTTGAACCCTATGAGATACTACTTTTAGCATGTCTAGGTTCATTATTAACATGGACCCTATGAGATACTACCTTAAACATGTCTAAGTCTATTTATACTCTTGAACACTATGAGGTACTTCATTAAGTAAGTCTTAGTTCAATTATGCTTTAGAACACTATGAGATGCTTCTTCAAGCATGTCTTAGTTCATTGTATATGGAGATTGCTACTAGAAACCTTAACTCAACTATGTGAAGGCTTCCATTTCATGAGACCTAACTTTGGGAAAACCCACACTCTACTACGTAAGAGTTACCCCTTTAACTTGGATAGTCCTCACATCAACTAGGTGTGGTTCTCCTTTCTACTTGGAGCCCGGACCCTCTCTTGTGTGACACTCCATCTTATTGTCAATATCCACTTGGGGCCAAGCATACACCCCAAGATTTACTTGTTAAGCCTTGCTTAACACTCATGTCTCATGGAAGGATGTCCTTGACAATCAATCCATGTTTAAGTGATTCTATCACTTTATACTTTCAAGCATTCATAAGGAAGGTTAGGTAAGTGTACGCCTTTCACCACAATTCTACCTATAAGACTTCTATTATCATTTAGAATTTACTCTCAAAGACTTAACACATCTAGTTCATCACATTGGCTTTACTCTCAAAACCCTAGTGATCCACATTCATGACTACAAGCCTTATGCTCAAAGCTTTACTTTTTATTAGCTTTATTATACCTAGATTTCAAGCTATTCTAATCACATCCCTCATTGCTAGGTGATTCTAGTCACAATTGATCATAAAGGTTCAATCTCAACATTACAAGTCAATATCAATCATATTCAATAAGGTCTAGTTCAATTCATGATTATATGTTCCTAACTTTGAACAATTACTGCATATGACATTGATTTAGGAAGATCACCTATGAACCTTCAATTCCACCTCTAATGGCATAAACCCACAAAATATCAAATTCATCAAATACACAATGGTTAACCATAAAAATCATATGAATTCATTATAATATCATAATTTAATGTTTATAAAATCATAATTAGGTATTATCCACTAGGTTGGAATCATACCCAAACCCTACCCAAAATGTAGAAGGAAACCCTTGCTAGAATTGGGTTTTTGACTTCACAATTGGGGGAAAACCTAGGGGTCTCTATGGGTAGAAGAACCCATAGATGATTAAGCTAACATACCTTAATTCAAGGCCCTAACAAAGCTAGCATAAATGGAGGAAAATATGTCCTGCTCTCTTGTATTCTTCTTCTTCTTCTTCACTTCTAGAGAGAGAAATATTTGGAGAGAATTTGGGTGCGTTGAAGTATGACTTAAAATGATTTAGTTTAGGGGTATATTAGGCTTATATAAGTGGTTTATTAAATAACTAACCGACCTCCCTTAATCCCTAACTAATAACTAATTAACCCCCAAACCCCTACCATATAAACTAACACTTGAAATCTGCCCCCACTCACGAACCACCCACCCACGGACCGTAGGTGGGTCCACGATCCGTAATGCACCTTCGTAGGTGAGGTACTGAGTCTAGAAGAAGCAGGCCAACTCAGTCCTTGACCCACGACCCCAATCCACAGGACGTGGGTCCATCTATCGCCAGTAGGTGGCTGAAATTTGACATATTTTTGGGCTGTTTTGAGGTCCTGCTCAAGGACCCCTTGGGTGGTCCTTGGGGGGTCTTACCTTGACGCCATAACACTAAAACCATCATTATAAGTACGGAAATCATTTTTTTTGAGTTTTAATCCTCCTACCACACTCTAAAACTCTAACGAAAAGCTCTAGAACTCTCTAGTTCTACTTATTAGTTTCCGAGGTGTAATAGCTCGTTCGATAACAAGTACATTTTGGTGGCAGTAGATTATGTTTCTAAATGGGTGGAGGTTGTTGAACTACCAAACAATGAAGGGAGAAGGGTTGTTCAATTCTTAAAATGCTACATCTTTGCCCGATTTGGTAATCCTCGGGCTATTATTAGTGATGGAGGATCCCATTTTTGCAACAAGTGTTTTGCATCCGCATTGAGAAAATAAGGCGTGAAACATAAAGTAGCAACTCCATATCATTCCCAAACAACTGGCCAAGTGGAAGTGTTGAATCAGGAGATAAAAGGTATCTTGGCGAAGGTAGTAAATGCAAATAGAACTAATTGGTCTCGAAATCTTGATAATGCTCTGTGGGCATATCACACCGCCTATATAACACCAATCGGTATGCCTCTGTATCAGCTAGTCTTTGAAAAATCTTGCCATTTACCGGTTGAATTGGAACATAAAGCATTATGAGCATTGAAGGCTCTAAATCTGGACTGGCCAAAGACTTCAAAAACAAAGTAGATCAGCTAAATGAATTAGACAAATTCTGGTTCAGGGCTTATGAGAGTTCCGCTCTCTTCAAGGAAAAGATGAAGAAGTGTCATGATTCTAGAATTCTTAAGAAGGAGTTACAAGTTGGAGTTTGGCTGCTACTATATAATTATCGACTCAGAGTATTTCCGAGAAAGCTCAAATACAAATGGACAAGTCCATTTAGAGTAACAAGGGTGTTCACAAATGGTTCCATTGAAGTTGAAGGTAAAGAAGGACCTTCTTTCAAGGTGAATGGGCAACGTTTGAAGTTGTACTTTGGAGAATGCCATGAGGTGTCTCTAATAGAAGTGGTGTATCTGGAAGATGCTTGAGAACATTTCCACGTTGTGCCACGACGTTAAATAAGGCGCTTCTTGGGAGGCAACCCAAGTGTTAGTGTTTCCAATAATGTGTGTTGACTATGCGGGTGTAAGCAATTATGCGAGGTGAAAGTTCCATTGGTGGATCGCCGAAGCTGTTCGGCGATCCCGACATAGTTCACCTTCTGGACCTTGAACATAGGGCTGAGATACTGGAACATTATATGGGGAACCTTCATCACTCGGTGATACGCCGAAGTGATTGGGCAACCCGACTTTCCCCGCCCTTCTCTTCTAGCTCTGATAGCCTGAACCCAATGGATCTTTTGAAGAGGTGGCAAGTCCATTATGTGATGGGCCGACCTATTGGGAGAACTTCATTTTTCCCGCCTTTTCACCCCTTTATGAACGGGTTGCACACTAGAAACATTGGTGATATCCACACCAGTGGGCGGATCACCAAAGCTGTTCGGTGACTAGTACACAATTTTCACCAAATAGGCACCTAGTGAAGATCTCTTGTCACCTTACTCTGCGTATTTATATACCAGTAGCTTATCTTTATTTTTCATTATTTCTATTTTATGTTCATTACTCACATTGGGGACAATGTTGGATGGTTTTGGTGGAGGTAGGTGTTTGGTCATTAAGTCCTTTTCTTGTTGTTCAAAAAGATATTTAGGTATCGCTTATGATCAATACCGATGACTTGAATAGTGCTCTTAATCAAACATAAATGAATGTGCGGCTACAATGAGGCCAAATGAAATTGCATAGACAATATGTTGACTATTTGCATCTCGTTGTGACTAGCCAGTTATCGGATCGAGTCTCTTGTGATGAACATTGCACACTAGCAAAAGTGTGGAGTCTCATTTAATATTGGTGTCAATGCCTTGTGTTATGAGTTTACTTTGAACCTTGTATGGTGACACCTAGTTGGTCCGGTTGACTAAGTAATGCAGGCTCATGAATGATCTTAGGCAACAATTTTGAAGAGTGAAATAATTTGACAATACACCTCTTTTGTGGCCAACCTTGTGAGATGTGTGAATCTTGCTTGCACCCCCTTTGAGCCTTATCATTTTCTTGGAATAAACTTGATGCAATTGTGACCGCTCTTTGTCCATTCACCCATAATCCGCATGAAGCGTGATTTGTGATATACCGTGAGTTTACGGTATTTCTAATACATTTCACTTACAAGTTGTGTGTGTCTAGAGCCTTTTTGTATTGGTTTTTATGTATTTTTATCAAATTGTGCAGGAAAGATGTTCAGGCGCGAAATT
>JAJOOO010027878.1:0-18728 GCA_029582685.1 Solanum piurae
ACTAATTGGATATAATCGTGGGTTAAAGTAAAGTCTAAATCATTTTCCTTGTGGGATCGACCCCAACCTACAAGTTGGGTTCTTTACTTGATAACGATTGCTTACACTTCTTTAGAGAGGTGTAATTTGAGCGTGATTTGGGAAAATGGGAAAAGAAAGAAAATAAATCTTTGATTGCGGCTGAAAAGAAAAGGCAATTAAGTAAGTGAAGTATTGTAAATAATGTTTCCTTCTTTGTGTTTTCATATCCTATAGGAGAAGGATAATTCACAATAGGTATTGTTGTAAAAATAGAACTATGTGAATCCAAAGTTATAACTGGTCACAACTACTCCAATTATATCAATAAATGGAGAAATTGAACTCTCTAATTTATGTTTGCTTTTTTTTCTATCCAAGACATCTGTTTCTTGGTAAGTTGTTCTATTTTTTTATATAGATAATAAGAGATGTTCTTTTACTTTTGTTTGTTTTATAATGCATTGTGTCATGACTCGCCACCTCATCATGCCACATAAGCACCACATGGAATAAATATATCTATTTGGAAGAATAAGTATGCTAGGTTTATGGGAAGATTCTAGATCTATGAAGAACTTCTTAGAACAAATATAGAATATCTAAGAAGAATTCTTGAAAAGCCTTAGAATATTCTAGGCATGTATAGAATTCTAGAAGAAGCGTTTTTTTGTAAATATGTAGGGACTTATGTACCAATTAGGATTTACAATTTAGCCCCTAAGTTAGTGTTATATATAGAGGGCATCCATTTCTAAATTAACCAAGGAAAAGCAAGCAATCTTCCAAGCAATAATAAAGTCTCCTTACAAAGTCTCTTATGGCTTTCTTCATTATCTAACCGATTTATGTTTTAAAAGGCTTACTTGATCTTACAAGATCGTGAAAGAATCATTGATTAAGTTGTTGAGTGCTGCACAGAGTGTTTAGTTAAAGTCTAAGTCCATAAAAAGTTGTATTAGAGCAAAGTTGATACTAGGGGAATGGTAAATTAGAGAGACTTTAACTATGCTAGCACCACCAACGTAAGGTTCGATCATGGAATGAAGCCCAAAAAGGGAGGAAGTATATTAAGAAGAATGAAGAATTGTTGTCCGACCCTATGGCAAGTGATGCCCTAACATCGCACTCACTTTTGGACACTGAGGCGAGTGATGATGAACGTGGGGAGCAGCTTGTAGACATTACACATAGAATGGAGTGGATTGCGAGTGTTTATATGGTAAGGCAGACTATGGAGATTGTAGGAAGTCACTTGAACATAGTGGATGATAAATTAAAGATTCTTGAGGACTTCACCCTTGAGGAGAACGATAAAATTGGCAAATAATTAGAGACGCGTAGGCATACAAAATATGAGATAAAGGAAATCATCACTTACTTGGAGTGTCGGCTCATGAATGCATTAAGAACAATAGAAACCATGAATGCTGAGATTGAAAATCTCAAGGGATGAATTGAAAATGGAGGATATGTGACGTCTAATGGAGATAAGGAGGCTAAGATTGAGGCTCCCAAACCACCAATGTTCAAAGGAGCTTGTGAAACACAAGAGGTAGAAAATTTCCTTTGGAATTTGGAGGATTACATCAAGTGCAACAAAGTGAAGGGCGAAGAGAACAATATAAACACTGTCGTATTGTACCTCTCGCAGATGAACATGCTTTCATGGAAGTGAAAAGTTGTCGAGGTAGGAAAGGGGCTTTTTACCATCAAAACATGGGAGAAACTCCAAGTAGAATTAAAAAAAAAAGTCTTTTTTCCTCAACAACGTAATCTATGAGGCAAAGTAAAAATTTAGGGAGTTTAAGCAGATAGGTAATATACGCGCATATGTGAAGGAGTTCACCACTCTCAAGCTTCAGATTCCCAACCTCACAGATGAAGATATGTTGCTTACTTCATGGATGGGCTTAAAAATTGGCCTAGAATGGAGCTATCCAATTAGGCTAGAATTGAGCTATCCAATTCACCACACTAGAACTTTATCTAGTATTGGGGTTGAGTTACTATCCATGTAACACCCACCTCAAGACAATCGATACACCACCGACTTCCATGTACGGAGTTTCTCATGGAGTAAGAATTATACTAGGCAGGTGGCAAGGTAAAATAATCTTAAAGACACTCCTTTAGATACCTTTGACATGATTCTTATAAAAGAGTTCTTCCAGAAATGTCAAACGATGATTGATCCTTACCTCCAACGACTCTTTGTCATGGATCAAGAAGGATCATGTATGGTTCCTTGATTAAGATAAAAATGATATAAGGCGAGCTCAACTATCAGCCATGCAACTAATGATGGACCTTAAGAAGGGGGAGCGACGTTCAAAGCCACCATTGAGAGTGTGACTAAAAAAATAGTGGTTGAGCGACATTGCCCCCATGTATAGAGAAAGTTCTAAAAGAAAATAAAGACATAATTTATCAGGAGTTACACAAGGTAATTGATCAAGTCAATGTTCTAGTGGCCCTTCATGCAACAAGAGAGGATTCAATTGTTCATACAAGAATAAGACGCCGCGGTCATCGCAATATTAGGTAGGGAGAGTGTCATGACTCACCACCTCATCATGCCACATAGGGACCATGTGGCATATAATTATCCATTTGAAGCATAACTGTTCTAGAATATATGGAAATATTCTATAGCCATGAAGAACTTTTTGGAGAGACTCTATAATATCTAGGAAGAATTCTTGAAAAACCATAGAATATTCTAGGCATGTAGAGTATTCTATAAGAAGGGTTTGTTTGTAAATGTGTAGGGACTTATGTAGCAATTATGATTTACACTTTATCCCCTAAGCTAGTAGTATAAATAGAGGTGCATCCATTTGTAAAACAATCCAGCAAAAGAATGCATTCTTCATAGCAATACAAAAGTCTCCTTACAAACTCTGTTGTGTCTTTCTTCATTCTCTTAGCGATCTAAGTTTTAACAGGCTTATCTGATCTTACAAGATTCAAAAAGAAACATTAGTAAGTTGTAGAGTGCCCTACGGAGTGTTTACTTAAATTCTAAGTCCGTGACAAATTGGTGTATATTTTGGCAATTTATATGTTGGCCAATTGTTAAAACAGGAAAAAATTATCTTCCACTATCACAACTCAACTTCAAGGATCGTGTGACCTTTTGTGAGAATTACTCATATCAAGTGAACCGATATTCATTTTAGTCAAGTAACAAATTTTAATTAAAAAAATATTGTAACCCCAAAGCACACTTGTGCAATGCATGAAAGGCATCCCATACTACCCTTCACACTAAGCATAACCTTGAAGTCATCCTAGTCATACTTACCCTCCTTTGGTCTAACTAGTAACTTACTCCTTATAGACAATGGAACTATCACCTTTAGTCAATCTTATCATGGAAGGCAACTATAACAACAATAAATCATAGCATGCATCATACAAAGAACACTTTCTTAAATAACCTTAAGTCCTACTTGTGCAATGCATGAATAGCATCCCATAATACTATTCATGCTAATTACTCCTTTTTGGTCCTCATACTAATACTTCTTGGCTTGGAACCTAGTTCCTCTCTTTAACTTTAGAACACTATGAGGTACTCCCTTAAGCACATCTTAGTTCATTATTAGGTTGAACCCTATGAGACACTTCTTTAAGCATGCCTAAGTTCAGTTATACTCTTGAACACTATGAGGTACTTCATTAAGTAAGTCTTAGTTCATTTATGCTTTTGAACACTATGAGATGCTTCTTCAAGAATATCTTAGTTCATTGGATATGGAGATTTTTACTAAAACCTTACCTCAACTATGTGACGGCTTCCATCTCATGAGACCTAACTTTGGGAAAATCCACTCTACTACGTAAGAGTTCCCCCTTCAACTTGGTTAGTCCTCACATAAACTTGGTATGGATCTCCTTTCAACTTTGACCATGGACCCTCTCTTGTGTGACACTCTATCTCATTGTAAATATCCACTTGGGGTCAATCATACACCCCCCAAGATTTCAATATTAAGCCTTGCTAAGCATTCATGTCTCATGGAAGGATGTTCTTGACAACCAATCCATGTTAAAGTGATTCTATCACTTTATACTTTCAAGAATTCATAAGGTAGGTTAGGTGAGTAGATGCGTTTCACCACAATTCTACATATTAAACTTCTATTCTCATTTAGACTTCACTCTCAAAGCCTTAACACATCTAGTTCATAACATTGGCTTTACTCTCAAAACCCTAGTGATTAACATTCATGACTACAAGCCTTACACTCAAAGATTTATTTCATTCTAACATCATTCATATCTAGATCACAAGACATTCAATTACATTCTTCCTTACTAGGTAATTTTAGTCATGATTCATCATGTAAGTTCAATCTCAAGTTTTACTACTCAAGACCTATCATATTAACATTGTACTAGTTCAATCCATGAGTATAACTTTCTAGCCTTAGACAATTACTAGTCAAAGCATCAATTCTAGAAAATCACCTTGACCTTCAATTTCACCTTTCATGGGAATAACCCACATAATTCAACTTCATCAATTAGATTAGGGTAACCATGGAAATCACTTAAATTCATCATAATATCAAAATTAAATTCTAAATCAATCATAATTAGGTATTATCCCCTCAATTAGAATCATACCTATCATACCTATCACTACCCACAACATTGGAAGAGACCCTAGCTTAGATTAGGTTTTTATTCACAATAGGGGGAAAACTAAGGGGGCTCTATGGGTGGAAGAACCCATAGATGAATATTCTAACATACCTTGGATATAAATCCTAGCAATCTTGAATCAATGTAGTCTTGATTTTTCCTAGCTTGATCCTCTCTTCTTCTTCTTCAGTTTTCTAGAGAGAGAATTTTCTTTGGAGGGGATGAAGTTGGGTTTTCTTCGGATTCTAGGGAGAATGAATTAATTAATGGAAAACTTTAATCTAAAAAGCTTATATACTTTATTAAGGAAATAATAAATCAATGTAGTATCAATTTAGGGATAAATAACTAATAACCCATAAGATTCGAACTTAAACTACCTGCCAGCCCCGTTTTGGCTCGCCAAGTGGACGCTTGGTCTCGCCAAATTTTCCAGAAACTCACTAAGTTGAGCAGGCCACTTAGGTGATGGGGGAGGAAGCTTGGCGATTCTCCAATCCAACGGCGAGCCTCGACTTGGCTCGCACAAACTTTAAGTAGCTAAGCCAAGGTAACAACCCACTAGGCGACCCCAAGTTCACTTTGGCACCTCGCTAAGTCACTTGGGCGACCATGCTGCCCCTCACCAAGATGGCTTGGGGGATAAAGATTTTTGCTTAGTGAATCCTAGGTCCTTTAGGGCCTTACCCCTAACCAAGGCTTGACAACCCCATATGCTAATTCCTATGTTAGCCTACAAGATTACGGGGTGTTAAGATTTTACGATTCTAACCATTGCTTCAAACTTTGAAACCTCCAAGTAAAGCTCTAGTTTGGTCTAATAGTTTTCGGGATATTACAATATCTCCCCCTTGGGAACATTCGTCCTCGAATGACAATTCTAAATACTTCTTAAAGGAAACGACTCTAGACAAGCAGCCCTTCATGCATGCAACATATCTAATGCACATAAACAAGGAGGAAGACTTCAACTCCGTTAAACATACTCAATGCAACCCAAGGAAGTAGGAACTACATCTAACAACCCATTTATGCATGAAATTGTCATAACTAGTCATGTTCAAGAAGGAACTACCATTTCCTAGTCATAACATGCTCAACATACTCCATGGAGCCCATATGCAATTTTACTCTCAAAAAGTATTCATTTAAGGAAGAAATCTTTCAACTCCAAACTAAGGCATGCTCATCTACTCATATCATGAGATTTTTATGTGACTCTACTCAAATGCACTACAACATGAGGCAAAACAATGCATATGAGTCATTTCTAATAAGACCTAAGCATTTTCATGAACATGCATATTAGGAAATCATGGCAACACAAAATCACACAATAACCCTACTAGATAGGCACACCAAATCCCACTTGGAAGTAAGCCTACACAAACTCTTCTAAACATCATTTATACTGAGGACAATTTCAAAGTCCAACATAACAAGTCACAAAAGACACGAAATCCGGAAATTACTAAACCATAAAATACATACCGGAAGGAAAATGAGGAGATCACTCTTGATCTTCTCTAGATTGGAGAGCATAAAACCTAGTCTTCTTTTGAGCACTCTCATCTGGACCACTAGAGGAAACTTTCTTGTCCTCCCTTCCCTTAGCCTTAAGAACCGGGCAATCTATCATTTTGTGCCCATCCTTTCCATACCCATAGAAACCATCCATGGCGCCTAGGAACTTACCATAATGACTCCTTCCACAATTGGTGCAAGTAGTCTTAGGAAATGGACACCCACTACCCTTTTCGTTGTCAATCCTAGGGGTGTTGGAAGAATTTTGACCGGAATACCTTTGTTTAGAATTAGGCCTACCTTGTCCATCAGGCTTAGCATTAGAAAAGTTCACATCATTGGTTTTATCTCTTTTTACCTCTTTATTCATTTTCTTGAGCTTTTGCTCCTCAATATGTTTGGCATGAACCATAAGAATTGAAATATTCATACTAGGGATAAGCATTGCCAAATGACACTCATTCTCGACCAAGTCGGACACTCCTATCACAAATTTATTCATTCTAGCCCTCGAGTGTGCCACTAGAGTTGGGGCATACTTGGATAGTTGGGTGAACTTAAGAGCATATTCCTTCACACTCATACCTCCTTGACGAAGGTTAATGAATTCTTGCATCTTTCGTTCCCTCAATTCTAGGAAGAACCTATCTAGGAATGCTTCTTTGAATCCTTCCCAGTCTATTCGGCCCGCTTCTACCGGCCTATTATGTTTCCATTATTCATACCAAACTTGTGCTATATCCCTCAATTTATAAGCGGCTAGTTCCAGTTTATCTAATGAAATCAATCCTATGATGTAAAGCATCTTATACACCTCATCTATAAAACTTTGAGGATCTTTCTCCACCTTAGAGCCATAAAACTCCGGAGGGTTCATCCTCAAAAACTCTCTCACCCTCAAAGTAGTGGAATTCACATTTGGATTAGCCCGAGCAACAACTTTCCTATTAGCTTGGGCCATCATGGGTTGAGTCAATATTTGGAGAGTCGACCTTATTTCCACATCTTTCATGGCCCCAGCATCAATAGGAACTTGAGGAGGATCTTGTGGTGGAACTTGGAGAGGAACCTATTGCTCCTCATCACCTTCCTCATCTATCCTAGCATTAGCCCTTGTATTAGCCATACCTCGTAAAACCATAGGGAACGGATTAGAATAAAGGCCTACTAAAGACAAACTCTATGCCACGACTTAGATAATGAAGAAGTGAGATTTCCTAAGCATCTAATAGCCTCTTATTCATAAATGTGGTGCGCTTCACATTTATGAATTAGACTCTACTAGACGTTGTTTGAGATAATCCTAGAACTATTCTAAACCTTGTGCTCTGATTATCAAGTTTGTCACGACCCAAGGGTACACCCTTGGTGTAACATGGTGTACTTGAAGCCGAAGGGGTCTCATACAAGCCCTTAGAATATCATAACATAATATAATAGAAAAAGTACGGAAATTTTAAAAACTTTATCCATATAGTCAAAGTCATTTCATAAAAGTAAGCAAAAGTCTTTACTACACTTTTGTCTCAAACCATCTAATACAAATTTAGAATAAAACTCTTGGTACATAGCCCATATAATAGTCTCAACATGAAATAAAAGACATAAAATAAATGGTGGGGTTTTCCTCGAAGCTATGAGGACTCACAAAAATCATCAACTCCTTAGTTCCTTAGAAACATAGCTTCAAGAATAGCAATCAATCTCCAAACCCTACATTTGATGAGAATGTAGGCAAAGTATGAATTAGTACAAAATGTAATAAATATGTTAGCTAGCATAAGTTTAAGAGCATGAGATAAGGGTTAGTCAATGTAAGACATAATCCATAATAATATGAAGTACTTCATGAAACATAAACTATAAGCATAAGATACAATATCATGAAAATAAGCAAAGTCTCAAACATACGCATCATATAAGCATTATTTAACTCTTGGTCATTTATACCATAATAGAACTATTCCCAAGTAACCTAAAATCATATATGTGCAATGCATGAATAGCATCCCTTAGTACCACCCAAGCCAAGAATCCCTTTTGGTCATCTTAATCAGAGCTTATATGCATGGTCAAGTATTTAAACTCTTCTGCCATAAGCGCATCATACTTCTAAGTAATCCCAAAGCACACTTGTGCAATGTATGAAAGGCATCCATTACTACCCTTCACACTAAGCATAGCCTTGAAGTCATCCTAGTCATACTTACCCTCTTTTTGTCTCACTAGTAGCTTACTACATATAGACAAGGGAACTACCACCTTTAGTCAATATTATCATGGAAGGAAACTATAGCAACAATCCATCAAAGCTTGCATCATACAAAGAACACTTTCTTGAATAACCTTAAGTCATACTTGTACAATGGGTGAATAGCACCCCATAATATTATTCATGTTATTCCTTAAGCACATCTTAGTTCATTATTAGGTTGAACCCTATTGGACACTTCTTTAAGCATGTGTAAGTTCATTCATACACTTGAACACTATGAGGTACTTCATTTAGTAAGTCTTAGTTCATTTATGCTTTTGAACACTATGAGATGCTTTTTCAAGTATGTCTTAGTTCATTGTCTATGGAGATTTCTACTAGAAACCTTAACTCAACTATGTGACGGCTTCCATCTCATGAGACTTAACTTTGGGAAAACCCACACTTTACTACGTAACATTTCCCCCTTCAACTTGGATAGTCCTCACATCAACTAGGTGTGGATCTCCTTTCAACTTGGAGCCCCGAACCTATCTTGTGTGACACTCCATCTCATTGTCAATATCCACTTGGGGTCAAGCATACATCCCCAAGATTGCACTAATAAGCCTTGCTTAACATTCATGTCTCATGGAAGGATGTCCTTGACAACCAATCCATGTTCAAGTTGTTCTTTCACTTTATACTTTCAAACATTCGTAAGGTAGGTTTTGTGAGTATAGGACTTTCACCACAATTCTACTTATTAGACTTCTACTCTCGTATAGACTTTACTCTCAAAGCCTTAACACATCTAGTTCATCACATTGGCTTTACTTTCAAAACCCTAGTGATTAATATTCATGACTACAAGCCTTACACTCTAAGATTTACTTCATTCTAACATCATTCATAGCTAGATCACAAGCTATTCAATTACATTCTTCCATACTAGGTGATTTTAGTCATGATTCCTCATGTAAGTTCATCTCAAGCCTTACTACTCAAGAGCTATCATATTCACATTATGCTAGTTCAATCCATGTATATAGGTTTCTAGCCTTAGACTATTATTAGTCCAAGCATTAATTCTACATGATCACCTTGACCTTAAATTTCACCTTCCATGGCAATAACCCACATAATTCAACTTCATCAATTAGACTAGGTAACCATGGAAATCACTTAAATTTATCATAATATCACAATTAAATGCTAAATCAATCATAATTGAGTATTATCCACTCAATTGAAATCATACCCATCACTACCCACAACATAGGAAGAAACCCTAGCTTAGATTGGGTGCTTCATCACAATTGGGGGAAAACTAAGGGAGCTCTATGGGTGGAAGAACCCATAGATGAATAAGCTAACATACCTTGGATATAAAGCGTAGCAAGATTGAATCAATTATAGTCTTGATTTTCCCTAGCTTGATCCTCTCTTCTTCTTCTTGAGTTTTCTAGAGAGAGAATTTTCTTATGAGGGGATGAAGTTGGGTTTTCTATGGTTTTTAGGGAGAATGACTTAATTGAGGGAAAACTTGAGTCTAAAAACCATATATACTTTACTAGGGAAAGAATAAATCAATGCAGTAACAATTTAGGGATAAATAACTAATTGCCCCTAAGATTCTAACTTAAACTACCTACCAACCCAGTTTTGGCTCGCCAAGTGGACCCTTGGTCTCGCCAAATTTTCCAGCAGCTCACTAAGTTGAGCAGGTCACTTAGGTGATGGGGGAGGCAGCTTGGTGATTCTCCAATCACCCCGTCGAGCTGACTTGGCTCGCACAAACTTCCAATATCTAGGCCAAGGGGACAGCCCACTAGGCGACCCCAAGTTCACTTTGGCACCTCGCCAAGTCACTTGGGAAACCATGCTAAACCTCGCAAATATGGGTTGCGGGAGAAAGGTTTTTCCTTAGTGAATCCTATGTCCCTTAGTCCCTTGTCCCCAACCAAGGCTTGACAACACCACATGCTAAGGACTAGGTTAGCCTACAAGAATACAGGGTGTAAAATTTTATGATGCTAACCCTTGCTTCAAACTTAGAAACCTCTATGTAAAGCTCTTGTTTGGTCTACTAGTTTTTGGGGTATTACAAAGGGCTCTATGTAAGGCACTCTGCATATCATAATATAAAGTATTAGAAAAATAAGAGTAAAAACATGTTTAAGTCCAAAAATATTTATAAAGGAAAACATAAATCTAGACTTGTCTCAATTAGCCATCTATTATAATACTTGCGTCAAAATAGGGTCACAGCCAAACATAACATAATCCAAAAGTGAAAATACAAGAATGAAACTACAATGATAATGTATGTCCTTGAACCACGATGATTCACCACAAGCAAGGAGAAATGAACAAATCCAAGCTCTAGCCACAATGAGGACCACCTTGAGAACCGGACCCTACACTTGGTAAACATGTAGGAAAATATGGGTTACTACAAAGGTGCACTAAGTATGATAGCCATGCACAAAATCATGAAAACATGCAAAAAGGGACATTTTAGTGAATGCATGCCATTTACTAGTTTAAAGCATTATTTTTAAGATATTGGAAAAGCATAAGTCATAAGCATAATAAATTCATAGGTCATCATATCATAATAGGAACATACCATAAACACCCTAAAATCATACTTGGGCAATGTATGCATAAGATCCCATAATCCCACCCATACTAAGTAAAGCTTCTTGAGTACCTATAGTTCATAATTCATATTCTTGTTCATACTATCATAAAGGGAGATTAGCCTTAACATATATATACCATGTGATCTTACCATGGAATCCGGTGTCTACCCCACACCGAAAAGGGGTTGTCTTACTTGCCTAAGGTAGAACCATTCGCTTAGCTTAGGTGGATCCACTAGCTAAAGAGCTATGTGGGCACATAGTTATGGGATAAGTAGATTACTACTACAAACCCGGACTCAACTAAGGTACAAGGTTTCCATCTCATGAGATACATACTTTGGGAACCCGGACTCAACTAAGGTAGAAGGAACCCATTTGGAAAGTAGGACTCAACTATCGTATAAGCTTCCATCACATATTCATATCCACTCGGTGCTAAGAATTAATTCCCATAGATTACATATTAAGTCTTGACATAAGTACATATTCATGGAAGAATGTCTTGACACTCAATCCAACATAATTCATACTATAGCTCATAGATTCAATAGGTGAGAATAGCCTCATATTTATACATAAGTGTGCACATGAGGATAATCTCTAACAACATAACAACTAGATCATAGTCATGTTCACTTTACTCTCAAAGTGTTCTGAAAGCATATACATAACCCTTATAATCATGCATAATTCGCATACATTGCCCTTCAAGGACCATAGATCATATTCAATCAACACATCTAGAATTATAACATTAGACATGCATAATAACATGATTCAATTAACTCAATTACTACAAGCATAATCTCATGATATCCATCTTTCTACAATTCACCCATATCACAAGGTCGTAAAATGGAAACATGGGGATTGCATGGATTCTTGGGAGATTTAATCATAAAACTATAATAAATCATCAATTAAATCATAATATAAAGTAATTAAATAATTAGAATCATTTTTTAAAGGAATCCATGATTTGAAGACAAATACTAGGTTTTTGGGGAATTTCTATCTTTGAAATTGTGGTTTTGAAGGGACTCCATGGATGAAAACTATCCATGGATGAAGGACAACCATACCTTAGATTTGACTTCCAATTAAATTGAGTATAAAATCTTGCTCCTTCAAACCCTAGCTTCACCTTCCTTCTTCTTTTTTCTTGGAGTTCTAGAGAAAGAATTTTGGGGAAAAAATTGGTTTTGATTTGGGAGTTTGGAATTATGAGGTAGATGACTTAATTTGGGGGTCTTTAAACTATATATAGTGAGTCTAAATTAATACAAAATGATGTCACTTAATATTAATGAAAACTGGACCCACGGCCCGTGCTGTTGAACCTTGGTCAGAGGTTCAGAGGCCTATTTTGCAAGCCATGACCCACGACCCCTCGCCCACGGGGCGTGGGATGACCCACTAGGCGTGAGTCCCCTTTGGTGGGTCACTTCCAGACAACTTTTAAGGGTCCTCCTCAAGAACCCATGGTTGGTCCTTGGGGTTCATACCTTGACGTTCTAACTAGAAACCATATATTTGTAGGTACAGAGAGGTACGTTTACCACTCTAACCCTCGTGATAATCTCTAGTTTAGCCTACTAGTTTCCGGAGTGTTAAAAAAATAATATTTAATTTAGCAGGACCCTCCTAGAAAATAAGATAAACATGACCCTCCTCCCCCCCGCCTCCCCAAAAGTTAGAATTTTGCAGCATCCTTTTGGAAAATGTGATTAACAGGACCCTACTGGAAAATGATATTTAGAAGGACCCTAGTGAAAAATGTAAATTGGCAGGACCCTCTTAGAAAAAAAATTTAGCAGGAGCCTTCTTGAAAATGGGATTTAACAGGACCCTCCTTAAAAAATTGACTAGCACGACCTTCTTAGCAAATGGAAATAGGAAAACCTACCTAGAAAATGAAATTTAGTAGTACCTTCCTGGAAAATGGGATTAATAAGATCCTCATTTGAAAAATAGATTATTAAGACTCTCCTACAAAATGGAATATTATTTAGTAGGACTCTTTTGAAAAATGAGATTTGCACGACTCACTTAGAAAATGAAACTAGTCAGACCTTCCTAGAAAATGAGATTTAATTTAGCAGAATTTCTCCTGAATAATAGGATAATTGGAACATAGCTTTACAAAGAATTGAGTTTACTTTTAATAATCTACAACCTTGTGTATGTGTTGCAACTAAGCTCGAGTGTCATTTAAAGTCATGATACACAATCTAAGCACCATATTTGATTCATATCCACAAGTTTTTCTTATTTAAACTATTGCAAAACTTTGATATCATGATCCTTTAGGGAAAATAAGGACAATCAACATTTGAAGCATTAGAACTCGCTTAAAGAACACAGTCAACTTTCAATTTTTAGTAGCAGGAGCCCGCTTGAGAATAAGGTTCACTTCCAAGTTCAACTTAGATAGAAATGCCTATCTCACCACTCGAGAAGACATGAAAATTCAAGAGAAATTACATAGATAGGATCTTGTACTTGTATGATTATTTTTTTGTCTTTTATTTTAGTGTACCAATTGGAGCCGCAACCGGATCCTCGACAGGACCTCATTCAACCTCAAACTCATATCATCATTCTATTGTTTTGAACTACACATGATCTGATTTTCTTATAACCCGAGAAATTTTAGTCATCAAAATCAGGATTCATTCACATATTTTCTCCCCCCTTTAATATTGTGGTGGGGTCAAAGCATGTATCATAGTCTACTTCTTTGTTTGAAAATTCCTCATGTTTCCAGTCAAAGAGGGACAAGCAGTAGACACAAGATTTTTGGCCTTTTTCGAGTTTAAACCCATATTTTAATTTTAAATATAATTTTTATTTTATTTTGTAAGTATATTTTACTTGAGAAAATTGAAAGCACAAAAATAGTCACTCATAGATAATAGGTTTTTATTTTTATTTTCAAGGAACTAGAAAAATTACAAAAAATATGTTCTTAAAATTTTCTTATATCTTTATTATAGTAGTAATTTTATTGTTGGTTATTTTCAAAAAATGATATTCCTGAAAAAATATCAAACCTAGTGGCATATTGTCATGTGGAAAGTTTGATCTCAATCTTAATCAAAAGCATATTCCATGGGATAGGAGAATATTCCATTCTTCCACTCTATGTTTTTTTATAATATCAAAAATCTATAAGGACATTTTGAGAAGGATAGAACTATAAGGAATTTTTTTGAAGATTAATAAACCGTAGATATTATTTAAAAAAATTAAAAGTGAGGCGTGTAAAGTCTCTTTTATCAAAAACACAAAAGGTATAATATACAATATCTATGCAAAAATGCGAAACAACAAAAATGTGAAAGAAAAATACAAAACTAAAATAAGCAACCAAGGAAAATGGAGAGTCATCTTCTCCAAGCATCAACATCAAAGAGGTCCCATCATCAGCCGCCAGAGAGATCAAAATCACCTTCCCAATTTCACATCTCCTCCATTTTAGATGCTACCAGATCTTCTCCAAGGTAAGTCTCTAACCTTCTACTCACCTTGAGCTAAATCAGTCTATAGATCTGGAGAACTTCTAGTTTTTCTTCTTCTACCTTTATCTTCTGGATGCAAACTTGACTCCGAAGTTTTAATCTATGAAGTTCGCCTCCCATTTTTAATTTTTGTACTACTGTAAAATGCTTCAGGTAAGACTTGATAAGCATTATATATGAATTAGAATTCCATTTCTCTAGTTTAATCTTTGATGGATTGAATCCCATAAAGAGATTAATACCACCATCAATATTTTAGACCTTTGAATTAGACAACTAACTCAATTTTGCTTATACAATTTATGTGAATACAAAACCTTTTGGAGAAATTAGATTTGTGGAGGAAGAAAATAGGAGCTACCAATAATGGAATGCATCACTAACAACTTTTGAGTCCTAATTTTGTAGCACTTTGGACACCTCTATGCTCTCACCAGGTGCTTGATACTATTAACCAACCGAAATAACGTCAGACTTTAAAAGTTTGTTATAGTTATGCTTCGATTGTGATATCATGCGTTCTTCTTTTCGAATACTTGTATATCAGACTATTATTTGGTAATTGACATGTGAGAATCTAATTATAACTCAGAGAGTCTGTCTGCTTGATCCTTATGTATGGAGTGTTACATTTGTTTAGATTTATTATCTTCTTGGTTATTGTTTGGAATTCCTAAAAAGAATTGAACTCATAAGTACCTACAAAAACAAAAACTAGGTTATAAGAAAAATCAACAAGAGTAGTTCCCTCCCTGAATGAGTGGTGTACTCTTACTAATATAGTATTACTTATTCTATTAATGGCGTTGACATCCATTTTCACACTCTAGGGTGAATCCTACTCTCCATTAAGAATATTAACCATCGACAAAGAATTAGTCTCAATAATAATATGATGAAAATGTTTATCTAAACACTATTGCATACCCTCCTTCATAGTAATTTCCTCAGCAACCAAGTTAGAAGAATCAACCAACTTCACATGGTTAGCCCCTACCATATTACCATTATGATCTCTCGCACATAAATAAGTTGAACTAGGACCAGGATTACCCTTGGAATCCCCATCAACGTTAAGTTTTAACCATCCAGAAGGAGAAGGATACCATTAAACAATTTTGGGACAAAATTTTGGCCTGTAGCTATTAAGTGGATCAACTATCTTAGTCCAAATTTGTAGACTATTCATAACCCAGTCAAACCTCAATTCACAAACTTATAAATGTGAGAATTAATTTCCGAGATGATCTTGCCTCTAGAATAAGAGGCTCCATGTAATATTGTCTTTCTCCTCTTCTAAAGAACCCGTAGTTTGAGAATTGGAATCGCCTGATACACCTTTTTTAGTATGTAATTCACCTGAGTATCCCACCATTTTTTGAAATTCTGTCTCACCAGTATTAGAGGTCTTGCGATCCTTGCTTCCCGATCGTAGTACCTCCAAACACTAGAGGCCAATTCACCTTGTAAGAAAAAGAGTTCAATAGTTTCTCTAGCAGGGTATGTTTCCATGACTATTGCGAAAGGAACATTAACAGTCCAAACTCCAACAAAAGAAAATAATCTTTAAAGGTGAACCTTTCCCCCAAATATGTTTAAAACAGTTTTCAGGCGTGGCCCTGTTTGATAAAATTTCCCAGGCACTCTTAATTGATATGATGTTACGTACTTCTGTTCTTTCTAATCATCTTAATTGTGATTGAATGCTTTCTTTTAATTATTAATTTAGTATAGAATGTTAGTACGAGAAGTTTTTGTCTAAATTATGTATAAACTTAATTAATTACCAATTAATGGACATATAATTGTCCCCGACTTAGTGAAGTAATTGCTTCAAGTATGCATAATAAATCATCTTAACTAAGGTCGTAACTTACACGTCTTTATCCAATCCCTTTAAAAAACTATACATCTTATAATAAAGATTGAGATCAATTTACCAAGAAAGGTTTTTAAAGAAAACCTAAAGAAGTTGTTGGGTGTATATTGATAAAAATAACATATTGGACCAAGGTCAAAAAATATTTCGATGGAATAGGCCCAAAAACTAGGCCCACTAGATTAGAAAAAAATGAAATTAGATTAGAATAGGCTTCAACAGGTGTCTTTGCATTTTATTTCTTCCTATGGTCTCGCCGGAGCTCAGACTTGCATCTCTAGAGACTTTTGTGACCCTTAACTTGATGCACTAATTGTCCATATTTTTCCTTCAAACTCTTTCAGGCTATGTATCTCTCATATGTTCCTCTTTCTATCACATTTTCTTTTACTTTTCTTATGATCGATGGGTTGAATCCTTACAAGATTAATACTACTATATTATGAATAGAAAACATAACAAATATAAACTACATGGTTAAATTTCTCCATTTATTGATATAACAGAAGCAAATGTGAACAGTTATAAATTTGCGTTCACATAATCCTATAATTACAGACGAAGTCTATTTTCCTTCTTTTATAAGATATGAAAACATAAAGAAGGATTTTTCATTTACAAAAAATCACTTCTTAATTGCATTTTCTTTTCCGAAGCGATCAACAAATTATCTCCGCTCTGTTCCTATTTGTCCAAACATAGTCTGAGAGTTTTGTTCGTGTTGAGTAGTTTTCTAGAGTTGTATTAATGGCACCGAGGGAAATACAATCAAACAATATTTTATGGAAGGGTAATCTTACACCTGACATTATCGATGTTTCCCTAATGTCTTTGTTCCAAAACTTTGGCCCGTTTAATAGTATAACGACATATACCTCTCGCGGTTTTGGATTTATCAATTTTAGAAACATCAACGACTCCAAGAAGACTAAATACACACTCCAAGGATTCATGTTTCATGGAAGTCCTCTAAGGATTAAATTCGCTAAGCCGGTTTAGAGATAAACAAAAACACAAACCGGCTTAGCGAATTCGATCCCAAGAGGATTTCAATGAATGAAGAATTCTTGGAGTGCATCTTTAGCCTCCTTTGCGTCGTTGATATTTCTAAAATTGATAAAATTGAACCCACGAGAGGTATGTGTGATTACTCTATCAACCAGTTCTAGATCAGAGACATTAGTCCAACATTGGTAACATCACGGATAATATTACGGACCCATTGAAGATTGTTTGAATGTGTTTCTCCCGGCGCCATACATAAACCCTAGATTAGTTAAAACAAACAAAACTATCAAACTGAGATATGGGAAAATGAGTAAAGAAAGAAAATAAGTCTTTGGTTGCGGTGGAAAAGAAAAGGCAATTAAGTAAGTGAAGTATTGTAAATAACGTTTCCTTCTATGTTTTTTCATATCCTATAGGAGAAGGATAATTCACAATAGTATCTGTTGTAAACATAGAACTATGTGAATCCAAAGTTATAACTGGTCACAACTACTTCAATTATATCAATAAATGGACAAATTGAACTATGTAATTTACGTTTACTTTCTTTTCTATCCAAGACATTTGTTTCTTGGTAAGTTGTTCTATTTTTTAAAAATATATAATAAGAGATGTTCTTTTACTTTTGTTTGTTTTATAAAGCATTGTGTCATGACTCGCCAACTCATCATGCCACATAAGCACCACATGGCATAAAGATATCCATTTGGAAGCATAAGTATGCTAGCTTTATGGTAAGATTCTAGATCTATGAAGAACTTCTTGGAACGACTCTAGAATATCTAAGAAGAATTCTTGAAAAGCCTTAGGATATTCTAGGCATGTATAGAATTCTAGAAGAAGAGTTTATTTGTAAATATGTAGGGACTTATGTACCAATTAGGATTTACAATTTAGGCCCTACGTTAGTATAATATATAGAGGGCATCCATTTCTAAATTAACCAAGGAAATGCAAGCAATCTTCGAAGCAATACAAAAGTCTCCTTACAAACTCTCTTATGGCTTTCTTCATTATCTTAGTGATCTATGTTTTAAAAGGCTTACTTGATCTTACAAGATCGTGAAAGAATCATTGATTAAGTTGTTGAGTGCCGCACAGAGTGTTTAATTAAAGTCTAAGTCCATCAAAAGTTGTATTAGAGCAAAGTTGATACTAGGGGAATGGTAAATTAGAGAGACATTAACTATGCTAGCACCACCAACGTAAGGTTCGATCATGGAATGAAGCCCAAAAAGGGAGGAAGTATATTAAGAAGAATGAAGAATTGTTGTCCGACC
>JAJOOO010027879.1:0-12499 GCA_029582685.1 Solanum piurae
AACTCAATTCAGATTTGTATATTCTACTTCTTCTTCTTCTATGTTGTGGTTCTTTATGGTTTGATTTTTTAGTAATTTTTTTTTTTAAAAATCAAATCCTTATTAGTCTTGCCGGAAAAAGTAGAGTTTCGTTGGAATTGTTTTTGACGCAATCTAATTTTTATTTTTTTGATGAAATACTCTTCTACAAGACAATCTTTATCAGTAAACTCTTGATTTTTTCTGTTTTGGCTGGTTATTTCTTTAGTTGATGTTCTTTCGACAATGATATTGGCGCTAAGAACATACTCTATCTATCCTGATATATTTCTTCAGACGCAATTTGTTCCTTAAACAAAAAATGAAGAAGAAAAATTAATGGAACCAAAAGGAAGAACATCGATTTTGTAAAAATGGAGTGAAGAAGACGGTAAAGAAGTGTGGGGTGGTTTTTTTTTTTTTTTCTTAAAATTAAGATTATTATTAATTAAATTATTATTTTTTTAGTTATTGTATGGCACGTGTAAAAAAAAAGACAAATTATCAAATTTTTTTTTTTATAAAATTCTGGAATCTACTCACGCGCCCAACGAGAGTGAGCTACACTTATTTTGCCACATAAGCATTTTGTGTTTAATAGGTAAATGTTTTGAATAATTTAAGTGTTCAATAGGTACAAGTCGTAGTTAAGGTGTCTAAGTGAATTATGCGGACAACTTTAAGGAGCTATGGATGACTTAAGCCATTTAATAAGTTAAAATCAATTATATGAGTTATTATTGATTCCCAAATAATAATTACAGATGCAATCAAATTCAATAAATTTTAACTTAAATTTCATATTCGAAATATTCATATTTTGGGAGGGGCCCGGTACTGTGTGGTTTGAACTCCCATCACTAGGGTGAGTGTGTGGGGGGCTCACTAAACCGAGCTATACATCACTATCGTTAGGTTAAAGATTCATTTAATATATATAAATAATTTGTTTGAAATTCATAAATTAAATATTTTCTGACTCCATCGTTTATTAAATGATGGTATTAGGGGTGAACATGGTATGATATAATATTTAAAACTTTGGTACGGTAATTTCAGTATTCGATTATTATATTATTACCATTAATGCTCTATGGTTTGATATTTTGTGAAATGGTAAATCGGTAATCATAGTTTATTCAACTTCGATTAATATATACTCGTATAATAGAGTTGTATGACTTCGACAATTCAAAAAAAAAAAACTCTCAATTGTATCATACTAGGTTACATTACTACATATTTGTTATTGCTAGTATTTTAATTCAATATCGTATTCGATATTTCGATATGTTATTTTTAAATATCAAATACCATGCCAAATATCAATTTTTTAAAAAATATATACCATATTACCAAAACTACAATATCAAAATTTTGATATGATATAATAATTCGATATATACCATATCATACCTACTCCAGACATACCGTAAAAAGAAAAGGTTAGTTTTACTGCAGTAAGAGGAGAAAGAAAAATACAGCTCTTTATGGGCATGTACTACTGGCAAAACAGTTGTTATCAACATGGGAATTTTGCCTGTTGATGATTATTTGAATACTGTTTTTGGTTTTTTTTCTTGGTTTCATTCATTGCAGTCCCTTTCACTTCTCTTTAATCTAACTACGATAATATATTCAATATAATTTCACAAGTTGAGTCTAGGGAATAGGAATGATTTTAGGGTCCTACAAAGTGTTCATCTGAACCTCTTAAAAAAACATAGTGACAAATATAAGGTAATTTTTTAATACATATATAGAGATTCTAAATTCGCTAAATATAAAGTAGAGACTGACTTAGTGGTTTAAGAAATTTAAAATTCACGTCAAGTTCAAATTCCAAGCATTACATTTTTATTTTTTTGGGAATATAGAGCGATGCAGCAGACCTTAATATCAATTTTGTTCTTGTACAACATAGTCATTGTACTCCAACTTCATTTTTTGGACATTTTCGTTGTCCTAAACATCTGCCACTGTTGAAGAGGATAGAGCGTATGCAGTCCTTACTCCTTAGTTCTATAATATTATAATTCTAAATATCACTCTTGCACAACATAGTCATCGTACTCCACTTCCATTCTTCGAGCATCTTCATTTCTTAAAAATGACATTAAATAACTCAGTCAACCACTTCAAACCTTTCTATGCCTAAGTTCTTTCAAAACTCCACCAAAATTTCACTTAGTCGCTCTTTCCCTGCTTATTCTACTAATAACCTCATTTAATCTCATCAACCTTTATAGACAACCTTGATTACCATTGAATTATAATAGATCTTTAAAAATACACGAACATTCAATATATCATTTTTGAAAAGAACGAACAAAAGGAAATCCACAACCTTAATTACCATTGAATTATGACAGATCCTTTAAAAATACACGAACATCCAACACATCATTTTTGAAAAGTACCAACAATATAGCTATTAAAGCTACTCCCTCCGTTCATTTTTAATTATCATGTTGTGCTTTTCGAAAGTCAGTTTGACTAATTTTCAAAGTCAAATTAAATTACATTAATTTAATATTTTAAACAAAAAGTTTAAATATTCAAAAACTATACGAAAAGTATTATAAATTATGATTTTTTTGCATATCAATATGATGATAAAATACGTCGTAAAATGTTAATCTAAATACTAATATTTTATTCTAAAAAATGAAATCATGACAATTAAAAAGTAGTCGGAGGTAGTATGTATTTTTCTGTCTTTCAATAAAGTTGGTGCCTTTTTTAATCAATAGGGTCACCAATCCAAAAATGTCAAAATTTTGAATAATTATGAATAAAGTTGTGGTACCCAATAATATTTATTTGAGTTGCTCAACTGTATATTTTTCTATTTTTGGAACCCTTTTGTTTCTATTATCACTTACCTCATTGGTCTAATACATTGTTTCTAATCATATTTTTGCATATACACTTTTTTTTTTTTTTTTTTTAGTATAATGTTTGTTGGCTTGAGATAAATTTAAATCGAATTTTGAACTGAGGCGTAGTTGTTGTTGTAGTGTACTGGTGTATATAAATGTGCTTAGAAATGAATTTTCAAGATTTTCTATGGGAGTGCATAGTACTTGTTTGATAAAATGTTTCACTGAAAAAGCTTGATAGTGAATTCAAGAATGACAGTAGATAATTCAAGAAGCTCAATTTGGAGCAGAGAGCAAGATATTGCATTTGAGAATGCATTAGCAACTTATCCTGAGGATTGTGTCGATAGGTGGGAGAAAATTGCAGCTGATGTTCAAGGGAAAACCTTACAAGAGATTAAGAATCATTATGAAATTTTACTCGATGATGTGAGCCGGATCGAGTCTGGTTATGTTCCTTTGCCTTGCTACAACTCTTCTTTTGACAGGTCTTTGTGTCATGATGGTGGTGGTGAAAGAACAGGCAAGAAGAGTGGGGTTTCAGGGAGGTTAAACAGTGAGTCAAATGATGGAGGTAAATCTACTAAGTTGGAGCAGGACCGGCGGAAAGGGGTTGCTTGGACGGAGGATGAGCACAGGTCAGTAACCGTTGAGTTTCAGTTATTTCAGTACAATATTAAGCTTGTTTATTGTATATTTGTTTGAGACAAGTGAAGCTTGTTCAAGTGGTTGAGCACCTCCACCATCATCCGATAGGTTGGGGGTCGGGTAAGTTAGAACACTATTGATTTCTCCTCAAAAGATGAGGAAAAAAAGTATATTTGTAAGAAACTCAAGTGTTCATACCTTTTGTTTGAGGTTGCTACATATCATTTAGGATAGTGTAGTGGTACTTTCTGTTTCTTTTTTCCCTTCATGTTTCAGTGAATATAATCTTATCAAACTTAGCTTTATGCGCCTTCTGCTGAAAACTTTCTTTGCTTGGAAACGTGACGACTGTCGACTGTCGTTATGAGGGTGTACTTGATGAATTCATAGGACTAAGCTGTTGCCAGACATTTGTTAAACTGTATTATCCTGCTGTCACTTTCAGAAAGTACTCTTTCGATGGGAGACGTGGTCGATAGAGAAACATTCTAAGTGATTCATGAGGGGTTTTCGCGCGTCTGAATGTTCAGATTATAGATTTCTGTTTATGCATAAGACAGCAATTACAGATTGATGTTTCTTTTCCTAATCCCTAGAGCTTTTCTTTGTGCAATTCAAGCTACCTGCATCTTAATCAAACAATGGTTCACTTGATTCACCTTTTTCATCCTAAATTGCGCGTTGTACTTCTTGAAATTCGTGAAACTGGATCTTGTTTTGTAGCAATTGGACTTCTCATTTTGTCGGCTGTAAGAACCATGGGTGCAGAGAAAATAATGAAGATGCATATTCTTGCTGAAATCTTCTGCATTCTTGATCTTGTTTAACATCCTTCCGATATTTTGTACTGACAGTTTTGCTTCATTTGCTTTATCTTTGTTGGTATGCAGATTGTTCCTTCTTGGACTGGAGAAGTATGGGAAAGGTGATTGGCGAAGCATTTCAAGAAACTTTGTTGTGACAAGAACTCCTACGCAAGTGGCTAGTCATGCCCAAAAGTATTTCATACGTTTAAACTCGATGAACAAGGATAGAAGACGAACAAGTATACATGACATTACTAGTGTTAATGATGGAGATGTCTCAGTACCTCAAGTTCCAATCACAGGCCAAACAATTGGTTCTTCTGGCAAATCCAACAAACAATCTCCAACAGCACCAATTGCTCCCATTGGAGTTGGCATAAATGGAACGACTACCATCGGACAACCAGTAACAGGACCACTTGCTAACGTAGTTGATCAGAGGCAGATTCAGGATTTGGACATTATGGGTTCAAGTTTGGGATTTTACTACGACCAATCTTGATTTTTCGGGTACATCTAGTAACTTTTCAACATAGATATAGAATTCGAGCCAAAGCTACTATTGGCTTCGGATGAAACCGTAAGTTCAACACTACATCCACCTCCACAGTTGGTACAACAGTGAATCTTTCTCCTCGACATACAAGTCATACGGTTTCCAACCTCCAATACAAGAAGCAATGGTTGCTGGTGCACCTACAAACACGAGTCCGGTGATATTTGATGAAACACACATCTACACATTAGTGACATTTTTTAGAAACAATAAGTGTACAAAGGCAAACTGAAGAATCTTCTTCAATGGTGCATGAATAATACTATTTCTCAATGTCACATAAGCATTCACTCAGGACTTTGATCCAGTGGTAAGACCAATATGATATTAGATTATCTTATAGTGAATCTTTACGACGTAGGGGTAAAGTTGTGTACACAATATGCTCTCCAAATCCCACTTGTGAGATTACACCGGGCATGTCCTTGTTGTTATAATGAATCTTTCGTCTTCCTTTCTTGCATTTTTATTTTCTTATACCCACATTACACAAGAAAAAGTGATAGATTATGACTTAATTAAAATTGATCTTTAGACCTGAAAAAATAAGGGTGAAAATGTTTTTCAGAAAAACAAGTTGTTTGTTACTTATTTCTTGTATTTGGTACATAAGCATATAATACTATTCAAGAAGCATTTCTATATAATCTAGACAAATACGATGAGATGTGACGTGTGAGATGCTGGCTTGGGGGTGGGTACAAATCAAAAGTTCAGTTATAAATCAAAGATCAATTATTTTTTTGCTAACTATATATTTTGAGGTGAAAGACCTAAGTCTGATTTTGTCCCAAAATAAAAAAAGAAATCAATACTTAGTCAGTTCAAGGTACAAGCATATTTGCATAATGTACAATTATATGCACAAGGTACAATACATGAAAAAACTATATTTCTCCGACAAAAAAAACATAATATATAAATATGCCATTTAACATGACCTCCACTGACATCTATGTCCTTCATTTTTTAGTGTGCACAAGTAAAAACTTAAAATTATATAAAATTGAATAAGTAGACACACGTCATGCGTGACATAATAGACATAGGATGTCTGATGTCATGTAAAATGCATATTGTGACGTAGAACGTAAATAAGATGCATGTGTCTATTTTTGCATATTGGAGGTCATGGGCAGCAGTGGCGGACCCAGAAATTTTATCAAGTGGGTTCAAAATATTAAAAAAAATAAAATGAAGCAGTATTAATGTTGCAAGTGAGTTCAATATAGTGTGTTTTGTTTCAAATAACAGATGAATATATATGTATATACAATGTATTTTTTCGACGAAGTGGGTTCATATATGAACCCACTTGCAACAAGGTAGGTCCGCCCCTGAATTGGGCAGATTTATGCATTATACGAGAAAGAAATAGTTTTTTTGTTGATGAAAACAGAAATTTCTCTGCTGTCTTGTTTCCATTGCTCCAATGAGTCCACTGACCATTCCACTTCATCCTTCTCCATTCCCACTTACAAATCCAGCAAACCCACAAACCACCATTTTCACTTTACCAAGCAGACCAAGAATCTTGATTCCTCAAGCTACATTTTCTGTTTCATCAAATTCTCCTCTTTGGACCATTTCAGAAATAGTCAAGGCTGTTAATGGCAGAATCATTAAGTGGGGTCCACCAGGAACAATCTGTACGGACACCAGAACCCTTGAACCAGGACAATGGTTTCTCCCCCTTGTTGGCCAAAACTTTGATGCCCACAATTTCATTACCCCTAAATTAGCCACAAAAGGGTGTGTTGGAGTGATTGGGAACTGGGTTTGTGAGGGTTGGAACAATGGGTTTGTACAAGTTGAGGGTGACACTGTGAGTTCTTTAAAAAGATTGGGTTTTTATGCAAGAAACAGGTTTAATGGTTGTTTAATTGGTTTAACAGGAAGTGTAGGGAAAACCACTACAAAGACTATGATAGCATTGGCTTTGGAGAGTGTTGGAACTGTTTATTATAGTCCAGGGAACTGGAATAACGAAATTGGGGTTGCGTTATCGCTTATTGGGATGTCGAGGGATGTGGGGTTTGGGATTTTGGAGATGGGGATGAGCAAGAAAGGAGAAATCTTGGAGCTGTCCAGGATGTGTAGACCAGATGTAAGGGTGATTCTGAATGTGAATGCTGCACATTTGGAGAATTTTGCCAACTTGGAGGAGGTTTCCGTGGCGAAAGGGGAGATTTTAAGAGAAGCAATGCCAGGGGATGTGTGTGTATTGAATGGTGATGATCCTCTTGTCATGAGCCTCCCAGTTCCAGTTGGAGTTAAGAAGGTGACTGCTATTTAATTTTTGTAAATTGTTCTTTATATTGATATTCTTTGTGATTAGTGGTGAAGCCGGGATTCAACATATAGTATATATACATTAAAATAAAATTTACCTATCTAAACAGTGTGGATTTTCAGTGAAGGGGGTGTTTATTGGATACAAGGTGTCTCCACCACTGTTTGTGATCAAGCTTCCTTTGTGTTGGTCATTGAATTAGTTCTCAACGTCCGAACTAGCTGACATGAGTTACATGCGATGCAGATACCACTATTCTTTCCTTGCATTCTAGTATTGGTAGGTAATCTTGAAATGGAAATTTCTACTTTGAATCTTGCATATGAAAGGACAGAGAACACTTCTTCCAATTTTAGACGTTCTCGATAAGAAATCTCTAATGTGCATCAAGTGAGTCTATCATGGGTGTGGGATCCATAGTGGATTTGGTCAAGCACTCGAGGTGAGTTGACCAAATGTGGTATGGATCCCACACCCATGTCGTGTCAACAGGGGTGAGTCCTAGCAACTTAACTCATTACATCCTTGTTATTTGCTAGATACAGTTCTACAGTAGGAGATAAGAGCCGAAAAACAAAAGTTCTGTTGCTTTTAATCTTTATATACTGTGAAACTATGATGGCTTGGCTCGGGAGTCTACCTTTGGTTATATTTCTTGATTTCATTTTCTCTTTTCTTGCTCAAGGTGGTATTTGGTCGAAAGTTGGGCTGTGATGTTCGTTTAGTTTCTTCACAAATCATAGACGGAGGTCGCAGCGTACAAATTGTTCTAGAGGGGTTCAACGAGATGTAAGTTCATCAGAACCTTTTTCCAACCATTCTGTAGAGCATGCTATTCGCATTGGCACAAAACTTGAACTATTACAACCTGGTTTGAACATTTTCAGAATACTAAACTTTTATAATCCCCTTATATTGTTTATATTTTCCAAATTGTTGTAAAAATATGGTTTTCTGTTATTGACGTAAATTATATATTTTTGTGTGTTCCTTATATGGAAGGGCTTTTACAAGCAGGTCTTCATCTTTTGTCTCTTTGGTGTGACTTAGATGTTATTAATTAGATATAAAGTGCGACTTTTCATAGCTAATAGAGAAGAGACTTTTGTAATTCTTACATTTGTTGTTAGCGGTACACTCTTGACGCTATTCTTGAACAAAATGAACTTTACTTTCTTAAAACAGATATGTTATGTAATTTCAATGTGCAAGGTCAGTACTACCACAGTTTAAAGAACTTAGGTTGACGAAATATTCTTTGAAATTGTCTTATCAAGGAAATGTCTTTTCTTCATTTAGGCTATTTTCATCTGAAACATAATATAACTTGCGTTATTCATTAAAACAGTTGATCCACTGCTATTTACTAGTAGTTGCAGTTCTATTTATTTGACATGTCGGTAAATATTCAGGGTTAAATTTGTTATCTCCAGTCCTGGCTTGCATTTGGCCGTTAATGCATGCGCAGCTGCTGCTGTCGCTAGTGCTCTTGGCGTTCCTCTTGCTCTAGCTGGGAAGTCCTTATCCAGATTTATACCTGTTCACCGAAGATCAGAGCTTGAAGTAACCGAGAATGGGATTACAATAATAAATGATGTTTACAATGCAAGTCCAGCTAGTACCCAAGTTGCAATTGACTTGTTAAGAAACATAGACTGCAAAGGTAAACGAGTTGCTATACTCGGGGACATGCTTGAACTTGGTCCAACAGAATTCAAGTTCCACGAGTTGATGGTTCATAGTTGCTGTGATGCTCACTTTGACGTAGTTGCACTTGTTGGAACAAGGTTTGTAAGTGCAGCTGAGAGTATAGACTTTGAGCCAGAGATAAAACTGCTGTGCACTACTAATGCTCACCAGATGACTTCTAAAATTATCAATGATCTAAATAGTGGTGATGTCGTCCTTGTCAAAGGCAGTCGTCAAATAGGAATGGAGGTAATTGTCGATGCAATTAAGTCTATCCACTTTGGTGTCCCACTTTGCCATGCAGTAATGAGCAAATGTGACTAATAGAAGGTTCTGCAATGTGATCGTGCTAGAAAAAAAAAACAGTATGCTGGTTCAACTTTGTTCGAGTTCTTTTTCAAGATCCCCGCACAACTCAGGGCAAGCAGCTGGTGATTATGCTGGCGTAATGATAGATCATTAGTCATCTGCTGCAGCCATACGAGTTGGCTTTCAGGTGACAAGCTCTTTGTAGTGCTTAAGCTGCTCGGTAGAAGCCCTTGCTAGAGATGCTTTCTTCAGTTCAGTATCATGACGAAAGAATATAAGGATTGGAAAACTGACAGTTGGTATATATGGATGAAGTGCCTCTTTACGGATACTTTCTGCAACGTTACCACCAAAGGATTCAATAAAACCATATTCTTACTCGAGGAACGACACTCCAGAAATCAGTTTATTGTTCAAGAAGTCACTTATGGTAATGAGGCTTTTGAAAATATACTCCTTGTTGCCAGAGTACTTCACTCACTTCCTTAGGAGACTTTGGTTAAATATTTGAGTTGATTTTGTGAAATGTGAGAAAGCAGAAGATCTCATTTCAGGCTGCAATGTTTCAACTGGATGTGAATTTGCTAAAACCATAGCTAGCTCTTTGTGATATCATGGGAGGTTAATTGTTGCAAGGTGACGAGTGAAGGATCAAAAACACACCTAAAATATTCTAATTTTTTGAGTTTCATTGTTGGACTATCAAGTGTGCGAGCTTTCTTAATTTAACTATCACCAAATGTTTATCGAAACACACTTGTAATGTTTCAAATAGGAAAAGTGAACAACCGATAGTTGAAGTGGGTTTCGATAAACATTTGATGGAAAAAATAAACACCTGATAGCTTTGCAATTTGATTTATCTATCAGGATTTGTCCTTCATATTCCTAAAGATTAGCTATTCGATTCCCCCAAATATTTGATAACTACAACAATAGTAATTATGGGATTGATGTTGTTTGTCTTATTTTTTAGAGTTGTAAATAACTTTTTGTAGTTGTTTTTTTTCATTTGTCTAAATTTTGATGGATATTGAATAAAATTACACAGTATTTGTCTGACACAAAATTCTCATACTATAATAAACTAGATAATATGTTATCCAAAAACTTATAATATTATATTCTAATAAAAAAATTTAATAACACAATAGTGATTTTTTTAAAGCATAAACATAGCCACAAGAAAAAGCCATTAAACGAGAAAACAACTTGTTCAAAAATTAGATTTTGGTTGGGTAGATAAATTATAGTTGAATAATGAATTTATAATTAGCGGGTTCATTTTTTTTTATAAAATATCAAAAGATACTTTATAAGTTATTTTCTAAATTTGATACATAATTACATACAACTTTTAATTTTCAAATAAAAAAAAATTTATCTCGAAAAAATTAAAAAATGATCAAACGGGTCGGATTGTTCTATGAACCAACCCGTTTGCCGCCAATAATGCCCAGCTCTATAAATATACCGAAACTGTAACTCGTTCCCCTTTCAAGTCCTTACAGTACTAAGTCATCGCTCTGTTTCTCAACTGTGCAAAAATGCAGGTAAATTCATAAATTGTTAGCATCAATTTCATATTTTCAGTTTCGATTAATCAAAATAAGATCTGTACACTCTATCCTCGTTAGGATTATACTTGGATATGTTGTTGTTGTTGTTGTTTGTTGAACTCCTCAAATTCAATTTCAGTTTCGATTACTTGAAATAAGATCTGTGTACACTCTATCATCGTTAGGATTATACTGGATATGTTGTTGTTGTTGTTTGTTAAACTCCTCAAATTCAGTTTCAATTTCAATTTGTTTATAAATGTGATTATTTTCATCTTACACCAAGACCCAATTTTTCCCCCACGGAGAACCCTAGTTTATTTTTTTTGTTTGAAATGTTTTTCTGTTTGTTAATTTGTTGGATGAATATTTGATTAAAGTGTGTTTAATTGCTTGATACAGGCTAGTGATAGGTTCAATATCAACTCCCAGCTTGAGCACTTGCAAGCTAAATACGTTGGAACAGGACATGCCGACTTGACTCGATTGTAAGTTTTTTTTTTTTTTTTTGATGAAGTAAGGGGAATTCGTTAGAAGGCATAAAAAAGATGCAAGAAAGTAGACAAAAATAGGTAGTTAGATTCATAACAAGTGGATCTATATACTAAAGTGAGGGAGCTAATGAAATTCGAAAGAGATTGCATTATTTATAGGGGTGAGATAGTTTTAGCTGAAAAGATTAAGGCATTTAGTCTTGAGGGAGTAGGTTGGAGTTGAGATGCTATGAAAACACCTTTGATTTATTTCTGTTCAAATACACCAAAATATTACTACTGGTATCATTCCCCAGATCTTTTTGATGGCTTTGTCAACTCCCCTAAAACACTAACTAGCACTAGCTTTCATAGGCTAACTTTAGCAGTGTTCTCAAAGGTGCGCTTAAAGCGTGCTTTAGCCCGGTTGAGCGCCTTGTCTCGTTTAATGTGCGCTTCAGTGTCCTCATCAAGCCTCTAAGAAATAGTTTTCCCTGACAATGAAGGCGACATTAAACAGTTAATATCTTACTTTATTGTTATTTTTTTCAATTTCTCTGTCCATATATTTGTTATTCATGCTTATAATGATTAGTCTTGGACTAAGCATAAATATTTATATTTTTCTCCATTTGTGCCTTTTTTCATTAGATCCCCATGCTTTATTTGTGCTTTGCGCTTAAAGCCCCAACGGACCTTAGAACTTTTTGACGTTTTTCACATTTGTTAACACTGGATTTAATGTTTGTGGCATCCCCCATTTCAGACCAAAAATAGAATAGAAGAGGCTCCATATTTCCTTTGCAATTGAACAATGAAGGGAGAAGTGGTTGATACTTTCTGCATACTGCTGGCACATGTAGCATCTGTTTAGTAGAACAATTTTCCTCTTGCAGAAGTGTTTATGAGTGAGACATACCCCGTTAGAGCTAACTAGGTGAAGCAAATCACCTTGGTAGGCACCTTAGTTCTCCAAATATGCATTTAGGGCTAATTATTCATCATTCCATTCTGAGCACAATGGTGTTTGTAACCATCTCTAATGTCTAATCTGAAGCACTTGAATGCTTTCATGCATTTTTGGTTATTTCAATTTGATTTCTCATAAATCTGAGGCACTTGAATGCTTTAGAGAATATGTGAATGAAGGTGAGAATCAATTAGACAGAAGGGTAACGACCTTAAGAATCGATGAAGTCTGTGAATATATATCAAGACAATTTGAAGAATTGTGTAATGAAAAAGGCACTGCTAGACAGTTAACTA
>JAJOOO010027880.1:0-29065 GCA_029582685.1 Solanum piurae
ATAGCATTCGTATACAACTTTACTTTTGTTTATGTGACCTAATCTACATGTAAACAAATGCATATTAGTATGAATTAAATTAATGGAAAAAGATTATAAATTTTTTGAATGTATTAATTTCCTTTTTCCTTTATTGGATCACAATTATCTTAATATTATTTTTGGTTAAAAATGTCGTCATTTTTTTCACCTATTAAACCTCAATTATATTTAACGTTAGTTTTTGAGTTTAAACACTATTTTTATTATGAGATTACGAAGGTAAGACTTTAATTAAATAAATTTGCATCGACTTATCTAGTCATAAATAACACAACTCATCCAAAATCGACGCAAACAATTTTTAATCGATTCAATATCTGAATTCAACTCAAATTCTTCCTCCTTTAACAATGATGAATACTTAGAAATAAATCTATAACACTAGATAAATAAATTTGTGTAAGTCGAATTGTTTACGTAGATCAATAAATCAATACCACCGATTTAATTAAAACATCAGATATATATATATATTTATACGCCATCTCGTAATTCCTTTGCTTAAGAGACAAGAGAGTGAATTATTTGGGGACAAGTCATGATACCAAGCAAAATTTATTAAAATAAATATTATTATTGGGAAGTGCTTTAAGAATGAATTTAGTTTCATATTTTTGTCTAGATACGTTAATTGATTCATGTACTCGTCTTTTCTTCTTTTTAAGATTAAAAAAGGGCAAAATTGTATACGCGGAGGGCTGCTTTCAACCTCTAACATATAATAAAAATAAAATAAAATAAATAAAGAAAAAAATTAGATTTTTTTTTTAACTATTTCACGAAATCAAGGGTAATATAGTATTTGACTAGAGGTTAGTCCAAAGAAGAGTAGTATATCTGAACTATTTTCTACATTTTACTTTTTGAGGGTCAATTTTATTTATTTTTTAAGTTTAATATATATGTGCATATAATGGTCATTATGAGGGAGTTTAGATAACAATATATAGCTACATTACTCTTTCAATTGTAACTCAAGCTCTCGAGATCTCACGTTCTTTTTTTTCTTTTTTTTTTGATGTTATTGTTACGAGACAACGATTAATGAAAACACGAAAAGAAAAAAACACATAATTTATGAGGGAAACCCTTAAGGGAAAGAAAAACCATAATCGGTCAACAACTTTTATTATTTCTCAATGAAAAAATGATACATTTATTAGTTACGTAGAAAAAAAACATGAATCAAACATAATATATATTAGCAATGCTATGTTTTATTTAGAATTTAGAAAAAACTAACCAAACATTGTATGCCTTACATTAGATTCTTATGTAGCGATTTCCCCCCTCATTATTATAATCAAACAATATGTTATAGAAAATTATATTAATTTTAATACATAGATATCTTCTCTCTAATAGCAATCAAACAACTGAAAATTATGTCGATAAGACTTGACGTGAATCGTAGCTATGATTCAAATTGGAAGTTATTATGTGAATAATAATAGAGGATTAATTCCAGCTACATAAAATACAAAACCAAAATTGTGTACATTCATACATGTCTGTGATTCAAATGAACCCTACATAAACCAATAATTAATTTATCAATTGTTATAATTCAAGGATCTTAATAATATCTGAAACTTCACATGAAGAGATTAATAATCCCTTAATTGCTAAGACACCCTGGATCTGTTCCCTTGATTATTAAGATTATATATATTCAAAGACAATAATTATACAAGATCCAAAAAATAATGTTGATCTAAATGAAGAAAACATCATAAAAAGTTTTCCAATAAAAGAAATGGGGATATATAGTACAAAGTACAACAAATTGTCCATGTGCTTGTGACCTAAAAAAATGATGAATAATTCATATAGGAACTAATAGCTAGGGACAATAATTTATATATATATGGTCATGAAGAAATAAAAAGGCATCAATATAATGACATGCACGTGGTACGTGAACCTAATTTTCCACCCCTTTAATGGCTTATAGTAGGGGTGTCAAATATATATATCTCAAAAATAAATAATCATTTATTCCAACTAATATTTATCTACCTCCTCCAAAAGAGTTTGAGTTGACAAGATTGAGAAAAAAGAATAATTTGTTTTAATGGGTTATAATTCATCTTGAATCAATGACAAGTTTGAGTATATGATTAGTGTATTACTCATGCCATATTGTTATTTTGTTGTTGTTGATTGCTATCAATTATGTTATAAGGTTATCTTTTAACGAAAAATGCTCATTATAAAATGATAATATAAACTTAAAGGTATTTTTAATAATTATTAAAACTTATGGGTAAAAATCATATTTTCTAAAACAATCAAATATTTCACCCAAAATTTATGGCCAAACGCATGGTGAAACTTCACACAAAAAATGATTTGCCAAGAATATTTGGGAATTTGGGGCCAAACGCTAGCTAAACATCCTTAAACTCGGCACAAATTATATATTAGTTTCATTTCCAAACTATTGATAGCTTTAAAAAAACACTCATTTACTTGACTAACTGAACTTAAATACACTCCCGATTTTGTAATATGAGTGAAATACACCTCTAAATTCTCGAATAGTTTAGGGGTGTTCTCAACACTTCTCTCGACTTTTTATTAAGAACCCCATGCTCCTATTAGAGTGTGAGACTACTTGTTATATCATGTCTAAATGGTGTGAAATGTTTTTCCTCTTATTCTTTATGCCCTCTTTACTTCGATATTTTTCTTTTTCAAACTATTTTGATAAACGTTATTTGAGTCGAGGGCTTTCGAAAATACTCTTTAGATCTTCACTAGGTGGGAAAGGTCCTCATACCCTTTATCCTCCTCAAACCCTACATATAAAATTACACTAAATACGTTATTAATGTGAACGTAGAAGAAGGTAACTTTGAACATTTTCTCATGTATAAAAGTATTCATATTTATCATATTATTTTATTCAAATTGAATCGAACAATATTGAGTAAGATGACATTACTTAAACCTTTATCTATTTAATGCAAAAAATATTCTTTTAAATTAGCGTTTAAAAATCATTCAAAAAAATTTGGATTAAACTGATAAGTCATCACTCAATCGATTTCAACCTAACCAATTTCGATTCATGTCTATCACTCATTTTCTCTTTTGTGATTTTCTCAAACATTATAGAATATTTTTCCCTTGATTTTTTTTTTTTTTTTTTTGGGTGGGGGTGGGGTGGGGTTTGACTAGGGTGTGCATTTGGGTTTTTGGTTCGGTTTTGTGTTGTTCGGTTTTCGGTTTTGAAAAAGTATAACTCTATCCGAACAAAAAACAATTGGTTCGATTCGGTTTTTCTCTTTTCGATTTGGTTTTTTCGGTTTGGCTATTCGGTTATAACTTATTTCATAAATAATTAATAACATAATCAAAATTATATTTGCATTCTTAAAAAATAAAAAATTCATATAAGGAAAAATAATAATATTGAATCTCTTAAATATTCTTTCCAATATAATCACGAGTAAACTAACAAAAGTGGTATCATACATGTTTTATTATTTATTAACTAACAAAATTTGCATATTATTTTTCACATCTCAATTTAAGAGAAGTAGATTTTAATATATGTTAAGATATTTCTATGAGAATTATTAGAAATCAACTATTGATAAACTTATGCTTATATGATTAATAGATAAGAATAACAATAAAAAAAACTAAAAAAAAAAAACTTACTGGCAGTGATATGCAAGGAAGCAGCAAGCTAAAAGCAAGAAAGCAGAGCAAACTGCAAAAGTAAAAAAATTGACTAGTGCAATTCTAGTTTGCTAGTTTTTTTTTCTCAGTAATATGTGATATTTATAGTTATAATGTAAAACCTAATGCCTAAATTTTAGTGAAATAGGATGACAGTAATTTGATATGGGTCTAAATATTATGGTAATACTAAATTACTAGTACCTATATTGTAAACCTAAATATCATATGTGTAATTATTAATCTATATATATATAATTCGGTTTTTTTTTTCTAAATCCGAAACCAAACCAAAAAATCAAACAAAGTAACTTATAAATCCAAAACCAAACCAAAAATCCAAAAAATCAATCCAAATTACAATTTGGTTTGATTTGGTTTGATTTTTTGGTTTAATCCAAATAGTGCACAACCCTAGGTTTGAGGGGTTGTTTTCATCATGACAACAACATGTAGTACAAAATTTATAACCAATTAATCATTAGATTATGGTGATCTGGAATCAACAGTTAAAGGATTTATTTAGAGTCTTATTTTTTTTAAAATTCTGTTATAAGTTAACATAATGCCTTGTTTCTAAACCACTTGGTCGATGGGCCATTTTTATTTTTATTTTTATTTATAGAGTGTCGGTTGTATATTTAACATTTGAGCATTTAATTTATTTTTTTGGTACACAATTTAGCATTTCAATGATGTTACATTTTGGCTTATTATGATGAATTTTCACGAGTACTATTTTATATTTATTTTTTTGATAAAATTTATGAATGATATACGATTGGAGTTAATTTCTCATATTATTATTCAATTAAATAGTTTTTAAATAAATTATTCTAATTATTATACTTCTCGATAACAATTATTTCTATAATAACATATTATTATTATAATACGTGACACTTTTTTTTTGAGTTATCCAATTAACAAGAATGATACATTTCTTTATATATTTACTAATAATTTAATTTAAAAAATTTATTTTATCCTTAATGAGAAAATAATTTACAACCACATGGATAGCTATGACTTTCTTAGAAGACTTATACCACAATTTTCAGACGACTTTTTTCATTCTTAATTTTTATGTTCAATCAAACACCTTCAAGTAAATTAATACAAGAAATAACTGAATAATCATTATAGATACACAAATTATATAGTAGTAATTATAAAATTATTATTATTATTTTCAAAATCAGAGGTAAGGTTAGGTGAAATTATAAAATGATTATACACTGCATATTATTAAAAAAAAATAGAAACTAAAGATTAAGATCATTTTATTTGTTGTGAATTGATGCGTAGTGTGAAACTATTTTACTAATTGATAACTTGCAAATATGACAAATTACTTATTACATCTAATTAAACTATTTTAATTAGTGTAAATTTCTTTATACTAATGGGGCATTTTCTAAGTATCTATAGCTTAAAATACAATTAATAGTGATTTGGAATCAAAACTACTTGCAAATGGCCCCTATTTTATTTTATTTTTAATTAAAGTGTCGGTTGCTTGAAGTTTATAATTAGCTTTTTGTTCGTGCTACTGGGTTGTAAATTTGTGATTATGAAATATTAATATTAATTAAGAAAAAAAATTATAGATGAAAAATGTGCAATCGTGCCAAATCATTTCAAGGTTAATTATTATAGTACTTTAGATTAGAGTACACATGGGAAAGTCAAATAGGAAGGCTTCAAGAATTTTGTGGTGGTTGTAATTATGAGTAAATATTAACAAAACTATTTTGAAAATAAATAAATTATATTAGCAATTTGGAATATTTTATATCTGGCTAACACCCTTCAACTTGTGTAACTTAGTTTATTGTTAAATAATTGTTTTATGGAAAAAGGTGGAGCGCTGGAGCAGTTTACGAGTTCAATCAAATTCAATAATTTTTAAGAAATTTATTCATATTATTAAGAACTCAATAATTTTAAAAAAACTGAAATATCAAACTCATAAACATCAAATTACGACTCCGCCTCTGAATAATAAACGGCACAACATGAAAATATAAGGTTACAAAAAGTGTACCGCCCAATAAGGTTAAAATAATTTTAATATTAACCACGTCATTAAGTTAGAAGTTTAGGTTATGTGACATTATATTTCCTAACTTAGGCCCTAATTAAAAAATGTTGAAGATAATCCTTAGTAAATTATTTTATTTTAGTCATCTAAATGCAGCACAAACCCAAATTGAACCGCAATTAGTGGAAAGAGGAACTTTATAGGCTTAATTATCATTATTAGATGGCCCTAGACTTGCCATATGACAACATTATTCTATGCTTTTGTCCTAAAATTTTCCATGATTCCATATTGACTTGTCTAACATGAGATTAAGGTTCTCTCTCTTATCGAGTATCTGATATCTCTCATCATCACAGACGATTTTTCCCCTCAAAACTTAGAAAAAAGAAAAAGAAATCACCTTACAGTAATAAAAAAAAAACTACCCAAAATCTTCCCTTTAATAACCATTAAAGGGTAAATCTCTAGTGACAGCGTTTAGCATCTTATGATGCCACGTGTCCAACGAAGGGACTTGTTTTATCAAGGAAAAAATAATCAAATTTGTTCTTGAACTATATGAATAATATTAAAATTGACCCTAATTATAAAAGTTGGATAAATCTAAACTATTTAGCACAATTCAAGAACAAACTAAAACCTTTCCTAAAGTGTATAATATTTATCTAATTTAGAAAAATCAGATTATTAATATCAGAATTTATACTGAACTTTAGATTATTGAACCATCATACTCCAATATCCACTTCTCATTTTTTTAATTCCTCAACAATTAATTGTATCTCTTTTTGATAGTGGACAATTATCTGGTTAAGAGGAGAGGGAGCAACATAATGAGTAATCACCAAAATAGGATGTCGTGAGATGGTTGAAATTTCTATATCTTTAATTAGAAATTTCGAGTTTGAGTTCTGAGAATTAAAAAATAATAATTATTAGTCAGAGCGTCGCCTTCACAAATGAGTTCTACAGGCTACAACACATAGATCTATATTTAATCAGACTCTAATATCAATACCAGATACTGAAACCAAACTAAGTAAATGAATAATGATTGATCAATACATAATGATAAGTACCAACTATTGAAATCTCTTCAAGATCACAAAACGTACTATTTTTTCAATAAAAAAATGGAAGCAAATGTTTTAAATACGTGTAAATAGTTAAATAATTGTCCACATAGCTCTTATCTTTGATTTTACTGGTTAAAAGAGTTTATGTTTTTGGCTGTCTACTCAATAGGATTACGTGGTTTCCATTTTTTAATTTAAAGGAATTGATGCTTTTTTAGTCCAAGAATTTAGGATATTATTTCCAAATACCAACTACATAAGATAATGGATATATTACACTTTACAAAAAAAAGTTCAAAAAGAATAGTAATATTATTTTGTAATAATTGATTTTGTTATGACGGTTTTGAGGAAGACAATCTGAAAAAGAAATAAATAAGATTTACTTATTATTTATTATAAGGTTGAAAAATTAGTAAAAGATGGACATGGAAGTGATTATTAAGGCATATTAAAAGTGATTTCTCCACTAAGTAAAATTAAATTGGCAGTTGTCAACTCATCTTAGGCGTGTTATGTAAAAAAAATATCTTTTTTTCCCCGGAAAATAATACTAATAGTTGCTGCCAATTAGATTTGTTAAGGTCAAGTTTGATATGAAAACATCCCACTTTATAGATTTTGAGGATTCTTAAGGATAAATAATTAATATTATTTTGGAAAAAATGCACTTGGTATATGTAAAAGATAATATCTATGTCGCATTTGGTATAAAAATGAAGTGTGTTTGGTACTAGATTTATATTTTCGTGAAAATAAGTAGATTTCTGACTTTTTTCTTTTGTTCGATATCTAAATATTATTGAAGGTAGGGTGGTGGTGGTGGTGGGATGGGGATGGTGGTTATCGACAATGGCGTAGTTAGAGCCACCCTAGGGTGTCCAATTGGATATATATTTAAAGTTGGACACCTTTGACAAAAGTTATGCCTTAGGCATAATGGTAATCGATGCCCATTTGTATGGAGTTCCAAATTCAAATTGCAAATAGCATAATGGTAATCGATGCCCATTTGTATGGAGTTCCAAATTCAAATTGCAAATAGCACAATATCATTTTTTATTTATTTATTTTGACAGCCATACACCATTTTTCTTGGACACCCTTAATAACATTTCTGGCTCCGCCACTGCTTATCGGAATTAGGCCTTTAGGGTGAAGATAAGATGTGTTGAAAAGTAAGGAGGACATAATCAATGCGGAATGTCACATGTGGAGCTTAGTTTCCTTACTTCCAATAGAAAAGTTATTTATCTTATTTTAATGAACTCATTTTCCTAATTAAAGAAAATATTTTTTAAAACTTTTGACCAATTAAACATGACAAATTTAAAAAAAAACGTTCTCTTAAGAAAAAATTCCTCCATGCTGAACAAGCCCTAAATTAAAATAATAAGTAATCTAAAATGGAGTTACAAGTTGTTTTCTTCTTATTATGTAATCTTTAATAAATAATTTAATGATAATTTTCATTAAAAAGCCATGAAATATTTTGTGATGTTCATGATGGAGGGTGGACAGATAAAACTAGGTCACACTAGGTCACAGAGAAAGTTTCTCAGGTTTTTAAGTTGGCAAGACTTCGAAGAAAAGATGCACATGATATCTTAGGTGAATTATATATTGGAATGAGAGAGAAGAGTGAAAGCTCAATAAGGCGAATTACAATTCACATGATACAAATGCTTTTAGACTCGATATAGTACGCAAAGGGCAAATCTATGGTGTTTTTTTTGTGTGTAAGTGCAGATAATACGTGTCATAGATTTGAATTGTGACAAATATAATATTAGAGTTGAATGTACACTATTTTAGTATGATGATGAGATAAACTTCAGCGAGAACACTCATGAGTCCTTAAGGAGGGAGATGATGTATGTGACGCCCATGATTGAAGGTGAGTTACAAAGAATGATTGACAACCTTTTAGGTTGACAACCATTTGATGAAAAAGATAAAGCGTTACATGATATATCTCTTAAGTTGATGTCAATATTGGGATGAGAGAGGAAAGTAAACAACTTTATAATACATCTCATAAGTTCACATGATACACATATTTTATGGGTTCATAAATGCATAACCCAAAAGGCAAATCTGTGCAGCCTATTAGGTCAAAACATTTAGGGTGTAAAAACATATAATAATATGTGTTATAGTTTATGAACTTGAATTGTGACACATTCTCTTATCGTCCCACACAGAGAGAAAAAAAATACAATAGGTGATGTAACGTAAAGAAGAGAATAGAATCTAATTAAACATTTAAATCATATTTTCTACTAGTAACATGTGTTTAGTTTAATTGAAATATGTTGGCTAAATAAATCTAAGCCTACTATAATAAAATTTTCCTGCCCATTGAATATTGAATTTTAAGGCTATATTTGTATTGTAGGGTTATACATCACTTTTTTTTCCATTGAAGACACATCTGCACAAACAATTAATGTTACCTACCTACCATTCACCTAATATCTATAGCACTTTTACAAAAATCTAACTCCACATTAGATTACAAGAAAATAAAATTTGAACTTTCAATTAATTTCGTAATTCTTTACAAATTTGTCTTAAATTTTTGTTTATTTTACAAGAAATTATCATTTTTACGTATAAAATAAAATTATCTAAGTGTATTGTTTGGTGTATTGATTTTTTTTTATAAAAAAAACAGAATATGTGTAAGTTGTTTATTTCAAAAATAGGCTGGACCAACCAACTATATTCTTATCTGTTATAAGTAGAAAATGATTTGGGTTTTAAAGATTATAAATTTTAATATCGACTCAAGTTATATAAATAAGTTCAAAATCAAAGGAAAAGTCAATATATCAACTCTATGAATTCTGAATTTTTAAAATGATGGCTTTTAAGTGCTAAAAACTGGGTTCTAGATTTAATATGGGTATAAATTTTAATGAATTTCTCAACATAAATACACTATTTGGGCAAAAGTCATTGGGTTTGACCGAACCCGTAGTCATGCTTCTACCTCGGCCACTTCACAGTTACAAATATAACAAATTTTGTAATGTGCATACATATTATATAGTTTGAATCAAAATTACTAAATTCATATATACTCGTACATTATACAACAAATCTGCCAATCCGTAATAAACATATTGATGGGCCATTCAAAAAGTTTAGCCCATGTACTACTAAAGCCCAAATGATGAGTAGCCCAATTGGATGGGCTAAGTGTTGGCATGAAGGAAAATGTTTTCGTAAAAAAATGTTTTATTGAAAAATAAGTGATTTTTTTTTTGATAAGTAAATAAAATATTATTTTAAGAATATTTAGGTATAATATAGTAAAATACTATATGTCGAATTGAAAATATTTTTTATTTCTTAATCTTTTCTGAATTGAAATAGGATAAACATTTGTTCTTGATAGTTAATATGAAAAAAATCGTCAACAATAACTCTATCAATAATATTTTTTTATTTAAAGTAATGTAATAAATTTTCGTGTTTTATGGAATTATGATTGTTGTACCTTAACTTTAAAACCAAGGATTATATTAACAAATGTATATCCTTCTTTCATTCAAATATATTATGAAATATAAATTTTTTCTATTTTATTAGGAATTTAATATCTAAATGAAAACTAATGATTTATTATTATGATATAAATATATATACGTGAAAATTAATGATAAGTTATAATATTTTTATCGAAAAGAAGTGATGTGGTATTTTTGGACCAAAAATTGTTAACCGGAGACAATTTTGAATAATGTCATTGATTGATGCTCCTTCCATGTGTAATCGCTTCCACCTGATCCCAACTCCTTATTTTAGATGGCTAATATAGTCTAAGCTAGGAGGCATTTCACATTCATGTTTTATCTTATTTCTTCTTTTTCATAGTTTCCATATTATAAAGCTTGGAAAAGCTCTATAATATAGTTTACTATCCGATCTTAGGAACACATGTGTTAGTGTCTCTTGATCCGGTGTAATACAACATCAACATCTCGACGGACCTTCAATGCCCCATCTCTCCTCACTATATCATCCACCGGGACCTTAAATTTTCATAGTCTCCACATTAGATATATGCACTAATTAATGAGAAATAGAAACTTAACCTTATTTCCACACTCATTTGAACAATCCAAACTAAAATATAAAAAAAAAAAAAAACCTTCTATTGATGATTACTAGAAAAAATATATATTACGTAGATTTCAATACTATTTTCAAGATAACTTTTAAAAAATATTTCTTGTATAATAACATAAGAATACATTATTCTTTCCATATTATAAAGTCCTTATTTTAATATCTCAAGTTACCATTAATTTTAATTCTTCAACAAAAGTCTTTTTATAACCACTAGAAAATTACTACCATATGCATTAGAAAGTTATAATTAATAGGCGAAATGGTCTGATAGACCCTTGTACTTGTATGAGTTTGTATTCTGAACCCTTTTACTCTATACTTTATCAATTGAACCCTTAAACTTATTAAAACACGATATTTGAAACCCCTCTGACCATTCACCGAATTTATGTGGCATAAATATTGTTGAGTTGAAAAAATATGTGACTATACTCGCTTTCAAACGCGTAAATACATTGCATTTTATTTTTTTAAAAAAAACTTATTTCTTTATTTACCCACTCCCACCCCCACCCGCCCCACTCCAATTTCTCTTCTTTCTCCAACATTCTTCCCATCATACCTATTCTTTTCTTTTCTTCAAAATCACCCGTTATACACTTTCTTTTTCTTCTTCAATCCACTCTCCTCTTTGCAACAAATTAAAATTCCGCCATTAATTTCTTTTTTCAACCTCGCTTTTTCCAAATTCTTAGTCTTTTTTATTTTAAAAGTTGAAACCTTTGTTTGTGTTAGTTTGATTCAAATAGGAGGTATGATATGCATTAACGTAAAGGGTAATGGTGGATATTGAAAAAAGTTGAAAACTCCATTGAGAAGCTTGAAAAACAACAAATGTGTCTTATGAATTTGTGAAATTAATTCAAATTCGTGATTGGGGCTCGTTGGATTTGTGTTAGTGAACTTGAAGTTTAAATTTCAAGTCAAATAATGAAAAATTTCATCTATTTGACATGAATTGATGCTCAAATTGTAAACATATATGAAGATTGAAGAACATGGCAATTTAAAAAAAATCAAAATTTACAAAAGTTAAATATTTGATTTTTTTTATCTTCTTAATATTTAATTTCTGACATGTCACTGAAAAATGACATGGAATTACATGTGTAAGAGGTTGGATTACACACACAAATATCTTATGAGAAAAGGGTTTAAAATATAGTGTTTTAACGAGTTTAAGGGTTTAGTTGACAAAATGTTAAGTAGGAGGGTTCAGAATACAAACACATACAAATATAAGGGTTCATCAGACCATTTCACCTAATTAATATTTACAAAAGTTAATTATTTTCCTTATATAGTCATGACATTAGGGATACAATAAATTTTCTTTTAAAAATTTTAAGTTTTTAATTGAAATGACGGTATAAATTTGTCTAATATTTTCAAACATTGAATTAAACTATTTAAACTATATTATCTATCAATGGAATTTTTAAGAACAAGAACCAAAGTATTGTATTGCAACACATGACTAATGTTTTATTAACTTGAAAGAATATTTTTTAAGTTATATAATAAGATACTTACTCTTTCCATACAAAGCTATAAACTATAAGCACGTACATACACTTAAAAAAAAATTCACTCTTTTTTGCGATAAATATCACTGCTAAAGACGTAGGATCATCATTAATTCTCACTTCAATAAATTTCGTAACATATATATAACAATACACATGTGGTCCGTATAAATTACTTGATAAAATAACAATAACAATGTATCAGTAACTCTAAACTAGAAATATCAAATCACTCATGGAGTTAATGAGATAATTGAAATCATTAGGACCATGTCAAATTAAAAAAATCGAATAATTGTATTTACAAATGGATAGAGCATTATTTTTTATGTATTGTGATCTCATCGATCAAATAAAAAATATTCCTGGATCTCAAATTCGATCGATGCAATCATCGCACTTGCTTTTCTTACCCTCCTATTGTGCCTCCTGAAGAAATGGGAATAGGTTGATACATATACAATAGGGCATTGATGTAAATATAAAGAGTTAGTTAGTTAGTCATTTATCAAGTTAGTTAGAAGTTGTTATTAACATCTTAGCTGACACATGATAGGTAGTTAGTTAGACTTTATCACATTATAAATATGATGTAACAACCCATGTGGGTTAATTAATTCAATACACACAATTACCGTTTTCTCTCTAAAGTGATGAATCTTCATCTTCTCTGCATAGATTAGGTCACAAATTATCATCAATAATTCAATATGGTATCAGAGCTTGAACTCATAATTATGAGTTAGATCTTGCCTAATCTGTGTAGATTTATGTAATTTGTTGTGTTTTCTGTCTAAAACTGACATTGATCATCTTCATCCTTCAGACACTACTGGAGTTTCTATCATCTCGATGCGATTGACATGGTCAGAGAATTACTCGCTATGGAACCATGCGATGCAAATTCAGTTGTTAGGAAAGAACAAGGTGGAATTGGTCAACGGTATTTTGAGTATGGACAAATTTGATAAGGAACTTAGTCATCAATGGAATCGCTGCAATGCAATTATAGTGGGATGGATTATGAACTCAGTAGCAAAAGAGTTACTTACAGGAATACTATATGATAAAGATGCCAGAGCAGTCTGGGAAGATCTTAGGGAGTGTTTTGACAAGGTCAATGCATCGAGTCTATTAGCTGCACAAGGGAATAACAACAATTACGCAAGGTTCAGACAATATTTTGACCTGTTTCTCAAAGCTCTGAGATCTGTGGGTCGAATTTGACAGCATGGTTCCCAATCCTTGTGATTGTCCTAGATCCAAGGATTTTATTGCGCATATGGAGAGCCAGAAGTTGATGCAATTTTTGATGGGACTTAGTGAATCCTATGATCAGGCGATGAGCCAAATTCTCATGACTAGCCCTACACCTAGTATCAACAAATCTTACTCCATGCTTATTAAAAGGGAAAGCCAACGCACTATGGCCAGCACATCCATGGTAGGACAAGGAACTGAAGTGGCTGCACTTCTAGCTGGTAAAGGAGATGGTTATCATAAACCACAAAGAAATTGGGAGATACAATGTGACTTTTGTCATTTGAAAGGACACACCAATCTCAATTGTTATCGTCTTATAGGATACCCTCATAATCATTTCAAAAATAAGAAGAAATCAGGATAGGGGAACACATCATATAATGTTCAAACAAAGAGGGATGCAAGGATGATAAGAAATGGATCCAATGATGGGAATATGCAAAAAACACCACAATTTAACAGTGAACAATATGACTAGATAGTAAACATGCTGGATGAAGAAAAATCTCATGTCAATATGGAAAATATGGCAAGTATAATCCATTATTTTATGGCTAATATAGAGCAAGAGAAGTGGATAATTGATACAGGGCTATCCAATCACATGACTGCACATCTGGATAACTTGTCTGATGTTAGGGTTATTAATCCAGAGGAATATGAGAAGGTATATTTGCCAAATGGAGGAGTGACTTTAGTTTCACATACAGGGAAATGCAAGCTCACAAATACAGATGAAATCAATAATGTATTTTTTATTCCAGATTTTAAGTATAACCTGCTATCAATGTCAAAGCTAACTAGGGAATTGAGTTGTTTTATGTCCTTCTATCCTGACTTCTGTTTGTTCCAAGACCTTTCCAATGGGAAAGTGAAGGGGATTTATAGAGAGAAAGATAACCTATACCTCTTGAACTCTAAGAATTCTACCAAAAGAGCAATTGCAGGTAATACAATCACAAATATGCAGTGTACTGATCAACTGAATAAGACAGACTTATTGTTGTGGCATAAGAGATTGGGACATGTTTCCAGCACAACTATGAATGAGCTACTTGGTTGCAAATTAGGTGACTGTAAAGATGTTGTGGAGAATTGTAATGTGTGCCCCTTATCTAGACACACCAGATTAATTTTTCCTTGTCGTGATACAAAATCATGTAAGGCTTTCCAACTGTTGCATATGGATGTATGGGGACCTCATAACAGTCCTACTTTTGATGGAAATAAATACTCCCTTACTATTGTTGATGATTTCACTCGTGTCACTTGGGTATTTCCTATGAAGTTCAAAAATGATGTATTATTTGTTTTAAGATCTTTCTTCAAGATGTTGCAAACACAATTTAAAGCTGAGATTCAGACTGTGAGATCAGAAAATGGTGGGGAGTTTATGAATTCTGATTTAGCTGAATGGTTTAAAGATTTAGGGATTGTTCACCAGAAAACTTGTGCTTACACCCTTTAACAAAATGGAGTTGCTGAGAGGAAACATAGACACTTGCTAGAGTTAGCAAGAGCTCTTAAGTTTCAAGGTCACATTTCTATTACCTTTAGGGGTCACTGTGTTCTCACATCTGCATATATTATTAACAGGCTGCCATAAGTTATTTTACAAGAAAAATCTCCTTATGAAATGTTGCTTAACAAGAAGCCACGTTTAGATCACCTTAGGACACTTAGATGTTTGTGTTATGCAAGTGTTTTACCCAAGGTTGATAAGTTTGCAAGTAGAGTTGTACAAGCTATTTTCATGGGTCACACATCTGTAACTAAAGGTTATATCCTTTTTGACCTAGCAAAACAAAAGTTTTTTGTGAATAGGGATGTGGTGTTCAGAGAGTTCACATTTCCCTTTCAAAATTCTTCTGCATCTGATAGTGCTTGTTCTTCTGATACTGGTTTTGACCCTTCATATGATCCTTCTACTTTTGACACTCATCCTGATATACTCACTTGTCCTGATTTAAATCGTCATGTACCTGGTTCCCCTCCTGATGCCTCTCATGTGCCTGCTTCAGTGGAAATTCTTGTACAGGATGTCCCTGTTGCACATTCAGTTGACAGTTCTTCTAATCCTCCAAGAAGGTCTTAAAAACTGTCCTCTAGACCTCTTTGGATGACAGATTATGTGACTGCACCATCTGGTAATTTTGTGCAATATCCCATCAGAGACTCTTTTATAAAGACTTGTCAACTTCACATCACAGTTTTTTGAGTATGTTGAACACTGTGGTTGAATCATCTTCTTATCAAGAGGCATCACAGGACCCACGTTGGATAAAAGCTATTAATATTGAAATCAAAACTTTGCAGGATAATCATACTTGGGAACTGGTACACTCCCCTCCTGGGAAGCAACCTATAGGTTGCAAGTAGGTTTACAAAGTCAAGCTTCAGGCCAATGGTGACATAGAGAGGTTTAAGGCTCGTCTTGTGGCAAAAGGATATAATCAAAGGAAAGGTCTTGATTACAATAAGACATTTTCTCCAGTGGTTAAGATTGCTATTGTGAGAACTGTTCTATCTATAGCTGCTCATCATGACTGTCATATCTATCAACTTGATGTATATAATACTTTTCTTCAAAGGAGATCTTTATGATGAAGTGTATATGCAGTTGCCTCAGGGTTTTCTAAGTCAGAGGGAGTCTGGCTTAGTGTGTAGACTTGTTAAATCCTTGTATGGTCTCAAGCAAACAAGTAGACAATGAAATGTGAAGCTAACAGAAGCCTTACTGCATTCTTAATTTCAACAGAGCAAATTGGATCATTCATTGTTCATAAAAACAGAAGGTGATAGCATAGTGGTCATCCTTATTTACGTGGATGATATGTTGGTGACAGGAAATAATTTGGAATTGATTAGAAGGAACAATGAAGAGTTACACAAAGTATTCAAGATCAAAGATTTGGGAAATCTAAAATATTTTCTTGGGATGGAGTTTAGCAGATCAAAGAAAGGAATATTGATCAATTAAAGAAAATACACATTAATCTCAAAAACAGGACTTGGGGAGCTAAACAGGACTGGGAAACTAAACCAACATGGACACCATTAGAAATGAATGAGAAATTAACAGTGATTGAGCTAGATAAGCTTACTGGAAAATAAGATGATGACATGTTAGAAGATGTAGGACAAAATCAAAGAGTCATTAGAAGATTATTGTATTTGACTTTAACAAGGCCTGATATAGCATTCTCAGTACAAACTCTTAGTTAGTTTTTACAGCAACCAAAGAAATCACATTGGGATGCAGCAATAAGGATAATCATGTCAAGAGACAATCAGGGCTTGGAATTCTGATGAGCAGCAAAAGATTCAATGCTATGGTAGTATATTGTGATTCGGATTGGGCCTCATGTCCAAGTACTAGAAGGCCAGTATCAGGTTTTTTGGTTAATTATAGGGACTCATTGATTTCTTGAAAGTCAAAGAAACAAACCACAGTGTCTAGGAGTTCAGTAGAAGCAAAATACAGAAGTATGGGAAGTGCAGTAGCTGAGGTAGTATGGTTGACAACTCTGATGAAAGAATTGGGGGCTGGAATTGAGATGCCAGTTGAAGTTTACAGTGGCAACAAAGTTGCATTGCAGATTGCTGCAAATTCTGTGTTTCACGAGAGGACAAAACATATAGAAATTGATTGCCATTTTATCAGGCAAAAAATTCAAGAAGGATTGGTAAAGACTGAACATGTGGGAACTAAGGATCAAATAGCAGACATACTAACAAAAGAACTTCCAAGAGCACAACATGAATACTTAGTTGGCAAGCTAGGGATGCTTAATATTTTTGCACCTGCCAGTTTGAGGGGGAGTGAAGAAATGGGAATAGGTTGATACATATACTAGAGGTCATTGATGTAAATATAAAGAGTTAGCTAGTTACTCGTTTATCAAGTTAGTTAGAAGTTGTTATTAGCATCTTAGCTGACACGTGATAGGTAGTTAGTTAGACTTTATCACATTATAAATATGATGTAACAACCCTTGTGGGTTAATTAATTCAATACACACAATTACATTTTTCTCTCTAAAGTGATGAATCTTCATCTTCTCTGCGTAGATTAGGTAACAGATTATCAATAATTCAACACCTCCATGGCAGTGGTTGCCGAGACACCATAAGATCGATCAAATGAAGAGGTTGTCGTGCTTGAAAAGGTAATTGTGGCTCGTGATCTTGTTGCTGGTGTTGTATCACCCACTCACACGACTCCTAGTATGGAGGAACACTTCTCACTACTTCTCACTGCCGCCCTCAGAGATCTCACTCAGGCTAGTGCCTCTCTTGCACATGAATTGTGGACGGTGAAACCCTCGAGCACAGTCTTCATAACTTTTTAGATCTGTAAAAAGGAACTTGTCAAAAAGATATTTAAATAAAGGAAGAAAACGTAATATATTACGTGCATTAGCGAATGTGTTACTCTAAGATTGAGCACGAAACTTCATGAGTCTAATGCGATCACATTATACAAATAAATGAGCATATTTGCTTGTTTCTTTGTAAAAATAGTTTTGAATTCATGTGTTTTAAATTCGCTCTATTTGTCATTTTTTCTTTCTTTCAGTATTTGAAGGATTAGTCATAATTGAAGTATTGCGCGCTAACAACACTACTCCAAACAACATAAAACATTAAAGGCGAACCTTGGCTTGGCAATTTGTCGAAATGTATGAACATGGTTATCACATAAATATACAGTAAAGTATAACAAATAGATAACAATCTCTTCTATTGTAATACTCCACTTTTGTTTCATATTTGTTGTTAACAGTCCTTTTAAGATAGAATTAATTAATTTATTTCCTATTTTGGCTTTAAAATTAATTCTTTTTGAAAGTATGAACGTTGTAACGTTCCAACTTCCAAAAAAGTTTCTCCACTCTTAATTTTGGTATAGGTAAATTAGTTCTCATCTTCTTATTTATGATTTCTTAAGAGACGTGTAACAAAAAAAATGGACGAGTATTATGGGACAAAGGGAGAATATGTTTTTTAGTTTAAAATAACAAGATTAAAAGTTTTTTTTTTTTACTTTTTAATATTTTGTGTCAAGTTAAAATCAGAAAAACAAATTAAAACTAAGGGAGTTTCTTATTTATTTTCTAATGTTTGATAAATAAGGAACATGATAATTTATTTTTCTTTGAAGAATTGCAACAATAAAACTTGGACGTAATCATTATTTATGCAAGATATTATAATATTTAATTTTAGGTTATGTTGATTTTGAATGAACAAATTCTTCATTCTTTTTAGTTGGAATTTTACATTTTTCTAACTCTATCCAAAGGGTGCATTCTGTTTTTAATGGTGTTTGGTAGTTCAGGTTGATATAATCTGCCAAGTGTCTATTTGTTTAATTGTATAATACAACTTGTATTATTATAATCCATATTACCTAAAAAAAAATAGAAAAAATATTACATGAAAACTAAACATGTTAGGCTTGTGCTGACATCTTGTTTACTTAATCTTGCTTTAGTGGAATAAACTTTTTAGTATGAAAAGACATGATTAGGTGTACTCCAACACTAATAAAGTAGGGAGATTATCCTATCGAGCAAATATGTGTCATGTATTTATTTGAAATAATAAAAGCTTTAAAAAAGTAATATATATATATATATATATATATATATATCGGTTTAATATATTTCTCGTTATATATCTTTGCTCGAAGTAGTATCAATTCGCTTTTTATAGGCATGAATTGATATATTGTATTGTTGACTTTTTAAAGTAAGTTATTGCTACGTTTGGAGTCAACTATCACTATGGCTAATAATACTTTTTTGTTCCAAATTATATGACACGATTTATATTTTGAGCTAGAGTCAAACCTATTATTTTGATTGATAATTTAGACCTATATTCTTTAAGTTTTTAGAAAAATAATTTACATATTTAGAAATTAAATAAAAAGTACTATAAGTCAAAAGAACTAAAACTTAAAATATTTAAAGAGCATATAAATAATTGCAATCAAAGATTTTTATTATTTGATTCTTGAAAGCTAGCCTATATATCTCCATCTCCGCTCTTCTTGTTCCACTAATAAGCTCCCGTAGCAATAGCAGCCCTTGTGTTAGCTTTCGGGTTCGCGTCGAAAAGTCCCCAAAAGTAAAACACTAACAAAGGCGATTTCATATCCAGGAAAATTTGAACCTGAGACTTCTGATTAAGGATGAAAGAGTACTTATCACTCCACTACAATCCTTATTGATCTGTGTTAGCATCTTAGAAAACCGTAATATAATATCAAAATTATATCATATAAATTGAGACAATAAAGTCGAGATAAAAGAAGAAGATGGTGATGTAAAACCATTCAAAGAAGAGAGGCTACAAAAGGACGCTTGGATTTGGTAGAAAAGAGTCTAAAAGAATCTTTCACATTCAGACGTTATAATCAAAGTGAGAAAAGAGGAATTAGGAAGTTTGTTACATTTGCATGTATACATACAAAGGGATTGTAGGGCCATGTTTGACTTTGTAAATATTTCAATAAACATTTAACTAATTTGGAAATGCAACCAATCACTTTCTTTAAAGGCTTAAGTCCTTTTCATCTAATGCACCATTTCAAGAAAACACAAAATTTTCAATTATCAACTACTGTATCTTCTTTTTATGTAATCCCATATCTCCATCTACCCCACCCTCAGCCCCCTCCACCCACCTAGACCTAGGGGCGGATTTAGAAAGATGCGAGTGTTTATCTGAACTTCTTCGATAAAAATTACATTATGTATAAAAAAAATTAAACAACGAATAGAGGTTGGTGCAATATTTTCGGCGTTCGAAACTTTGAGATTTCATGAATAAATCTCAATTCTCAAGTGTTATACTTTTATTATTCAAATCTCCTTTGGTAAAATTTCTAAATCCGCTATTATTCCACAACCCCACACACTCTATCTCCCCATTAAGTTACTTGCAACAACAGTTTGTAGTAATTTTAGTAGTTTATAACCCATTAAAATATATTGATAACGTAAAAACTCTTTTCACTATGGATATATATAAGTCAGGGGCATGTTTAATGCCATGTTCATGTTTAATTGAATCTAATACTTTCGACGTGGTATATAAATTTATGTGTATATTAGTATATATATAAAAAGAGAGATTTTGAATTTCTTAAACTTACTTTGAGATTTCAAAAATAAATCTCATGTGTTATACTTTTATTATTCAAATCTCCTTGATAAAATTCTGAATTCGCTATTGTTCCACAACCTCATACACACGGTCTCCCCCATTAAAATATATTGATAGTGTAGAAACTCTTCTTACTATGAATATATACAAGTCAGGGGCATATTTAATGTCATAATATCATATTCAGTTGAATCTAATACTTTTAACTTTCGACGTGGTATATAAATTTATGTGTAAGATTTATTAAAATTATAATTCAATTATTTTGAAATGAAGGGCGTATGAATTAGATAGAGTGTTAAATAGCTACATAAAGTAAAATAATAGTCGAATTTAGAGTTTCAAAGCATCATTAATAAGATTAATTTAGTAAAATACACTCCTAATTAGGATTGTATATCGCTCGGTTCGGTTTTGACGTTGATCTGTTCGACTTATCAATTATCGATTTATAGATATGCTAAACCGTTATAGAACCATTAGGATATTAGCTTATCAGAACCATTTAGATATTGACTTATCAGATATTAATCGAAATCAATTTAACCATTAAGATTTGTCACATAAAAACATTGAAAATCACTTAAAAACAAGGTGACAAATCAAATAAACCATGCACATGAATTCACAGGTTGTATCTTGCTCAAAAACAAACATTGTCACATTATAGAATACTGCCGGAAATAAAAGTATGAAACTACACTCTAAGCCAATGACTTTCCATACAAAATGCTAGAAATATAATTATTTAATTTACTATCGGTTATGATAATTCCAAACAGTTCTATAACCTGATAATAAAAAGGATTAAAATAATTATCAAAATCTCTAAATCAATAATTCATTACCTATTTTGATTCGACTTTAAATAACTTTACATCTAACATTCATTTATCAGTTTCAATTCGATTTTAAATAACTCCTCTAATATTCATTCATATTACTTTACTCGTATTGACTCGACAGAGTTATGAAGACGAAATGACAGGAATATAATTATGGATGTCGTTTTGGACCCGTGCTTGACCTTTGTCTTATCGTTCAATAATTATTTGTCTTCATAACAATAAACAAACAATAATAATACTCTGTTTTCTCTCTCTGTTTATGAATGGAGTAGCATATCGGTCACCATTAATGGAATAGTTATTTGGTCAACTCACATAAAATAGAGTAGTTGTATCTTCTCCTCCTCTTCTTAATTACCCCATCCTTCACCCTTTTCAAGATTTTCCTTTCATTAAATCCTCACGTAAACTCCAAGAAACCAAATATCCATCCCCTGTTTCTGCTGCATGCAACAAAAACATATCCATAAGTCAAATAACCTTACTTATATGCTTCAAGTTTTCACATTAGCTTTCAAATCATGTCGATGTTTAACAAATTGTTGTTGGTTTGGTTTTTTGTTGTAACACTGGTTCTTGGATATGTTTTTTCTGAAACAGAGCTTGAGGTTCTGTTAGAGATAAAGAAGTCATTTCTTGATGACCCTGAAAATGTTTTGTCAAATTGGTCTGATAAAAATCAAAATTTCTGTCAATGGAGTGGTGTTTCATGTGAAGAAGATACATTGAAAGTTGTGAGATTAAATCTTTCTGATTGTTCAATTAGTGGTTCAATTTCACCTTCTATTGTCTTTTTGCATGACCTACTCCATCTTGATCTTTCTTCTAATCTATTATCAGGTCCCATTCCACCTACTCTGTCTAATCTTTCTTCTTTACAATCTCTTCTTCTTTATTCTAACCAACTCACTGGCCCCATTCCCAATGAAATTGGCTTGTTGAAGAATCTCCAAGTTCTTAGAATTGGTGATAATGTTGGCTTAACTGGGCCAATTCCGAGTAGTCTTGGTGATCTTGAAAATTTGGTTACTCTTGGTTTAGCTTCATGTAGTTTGAGTGGTATGATTCCTCCTGAGTTGGGAAAACTCGTGGGGGTTGAGAATATGAATCTGCAAGAAAATCAACTTGAAAATGAAATTCCTGCTGAGATTGGTAATTGTTCTAGTCTTGTTGCTTTCAGTGTTGCAGTTAACAATCTCAATGGATCAATCCCGGAGGAGTTATCTATGCTTAAAAACCTTCAAGTTATGAATTTAGCGAATAATAGTCTTTCAGGACAGATTCCTACTCAACTTGGTGAGATGATTGAGCTGCAATATCTCAATTTGCTTGGTAATCAGCTTGAAGGTTCGATACCAATGTCGTTGGCGAAGTTGAGTAATGTTCGGAATTTGGACTTGTCTGGTAATAGACTTACTGGTGAAATTCCTGGAGAATTTGGGAATATGGATCAGCTACAGTTCTTGGTTCTGACTAGCAATAATCTTTCGGGTAGTATACCGAAAACAATATGTAGTTCGAATGGAAACAGTAGTTTGGAACACATGATGCTATCGGAAAACCAGCTTTCTGGTGAGATTCCTGTGGAGTTGAAAGAATGCATTTCACTGAAGCTGCTGGATTTGTCTAACAACACGCTTAATGGTTCGATACCAGTTGAGCTGTATGAGTTGGTTGAGTTAACTGATCTCCTACTAAACAACAACACATTGGTTGGTTCAGTTTCTCCGTTGATTGCAAACCTAACCAATCTGCAAACATTGGCATTGTCGCATAATAGTCTTCATGGCAATATACCGAAAGAGATTGGGATGGTCGAAAATCTTGAGATTCTGTTTCTGTATGAGAATCAGTTCTCTGGAGAAATCCCAATGGAGATAGGGAATTGCTCCAGATTGCAAATGATTGATTTTTATGGGAATGCATTCTCAGGACGCATTCCCATTACAATTGGAGGGCTGAAGGAGCTGAATTTCATTGATTTTAGACAGAATGATCTCTCTGGTGAGATTCCTGCCAGTTTGGGGAACTGTCATCAGCTGAAGATCCTTGATTTGGCGGATAATCGTCTATCTGGTAGCGTTCCTACTACGTTTGGTTATCTTCGAGCATTGGAGCAGCTTATGCTTTACAACAACTCACTTGAAGGTAATCTTCCTGATGAACTGATCAATCTTTCAAACTTGACAAGAATAAATTTTTCTCATAACAAACTGAATGGTAGTATAGCTTCCCTGTGTAGTTCGACGTCTTTTCTTTCGTTTGATGTTACAAATAATGCATTTGATCATGAGGTTCCACCTCATTTAGGATACTCACCATTTCTTGAAAGGTTAAGGCTAGGAAACAATCGTTTCACCGGAGAAATCCCTTGGACGTTGGGATTAATCCGTGAGTTATCACTGCTTGATCTCTCTGGAAATGAATTGACTGGTCTAATACCTCCACAGCTTTCGCTGTGTAGAAAGCTCACTCATCTCGATCTCAATAACAACCGGCTTTATGGATCAATTCCATCTTGGCTCGGAAACTTGCCACTCTTAGGTGAGCTTAAGCTGTCCTCAAATAAGTTCTCGGGACCTCTTCCTCGAGAATTGTTTAACTGCTCGAAGCTTTTGGTGCTGTCTCTAGAAGACAATTCAATCAATGGAACTCTACCCCTTGAAATTGGTGAACTCAAGTCCCTAAATATCCTAAATTTCGACAAAAATCAACTCTCTGGTCCCATTCCATCTACCATTGGCAACTTAAGCAAGCTATATATACTCCGTCTCTCGGGAAACAGCTTAACCGGTGAAATACCAAGTGAGGTTGGAGAACTCAAGAATCTTCAAAGCATACTGGATTTGAGTTTCAACAACATCAGTGGTCAAATTCCTCCTTCTGTTGGGACACTCACGAAGCTTGAAACGCTTGATCTATCTCATAACCATCTCACCGGAGAAGTTCCTCCTCAAGTCGGTGAAATGAGTAGCTTGGGAAAGCTTAACCTCTCCTACAACAACCTTCAAGGCAAATTGGACAAACAATACGCACATTGGCCAGCTGATGCATTCATGGGGAATCCACGTCTTTGTGGAAGTCCTCTGCAGAATTGTGAAGTCTCTAAGTCCAACAATCGGGGTTCAGGACTAAGTAACTCGACAGTTGTGATCATTTCAGTGATATCGACTACTGTGGCGATCATACTTATGTTGCTTGGAGCTGCACTCTTTTTCAAGCAAAGGCGAGAAGCCTTTAGAAGAGGAAACGAAGTGAATAGTGCTTACTCATCCAGCTCTTCCCAAGGACAAAAGAGACCACTTTTCGCAAGTGTGGCTGCTAAGCGCGATATCAGGTGGGATGACATCATGGAAGCAACAAATAATCTAAGCAACGACTTCATAATCGGATCTGGTGGTTCAGGAACTGTCTATAAAGCTGAGCTGTTTAACGGAGAGATCGTGGCAATCAAGAGAATACCAAGCAAGGATGATCTCTTGCTAGACAAAAGCTTTGCAAGAGAAATCAAGACACTTTGGAGGATAAGGCACAGACACTTGGTGAGGCTACTTGGTTACTGTAACAACAGCGGAGAAGGTTCAAACGTATTGATTTATGAGTACATGGAGAACGGAAGTGTGTGGGATTGGCTTCACAAGCAGCCAGCTAATAATAACAAGAGGAAAACATGCCTCGACTGGGAGGCAAGGCTGAAGATAGCGGTGGGATTAGCACAAGGAGTTGAGTACCTTCATCATGATTGTGTACCCAAAATCATTCATAGGGACATCAAATCCAGCAATATTCTACTAGACTCAAACATGGAGGCACATTTGGGAGATTTCGGGCTGGCTAAAGCCGTTCATGATAACTATAATTCCTACAACACTGAATCAAACTTGTGGTTTGCTGGTTCATTTGGTTATATTGCTCCAGGTATATATCATTCCTCAATTCTCGAGTATTAGCATTCGAAAATAGTTTTTTTTTTTATACTAAGTTGCTTATTTGTTCGCAGAGTATGCTTATTCTTCGAAAGCAACAGAGAAGAGTGATGTTTATAGCATGGGGATTGTACTGATGGAGCTAGTGAGTGGAAGGATGCCAACTGATGGGAGTTTCGGAGAAGACATGGACATGGTGAGGTGGGTTGAATCGTGCATCGAAATGTCTGGGACAGTTAGGGAAGAGCTTATTGATCCTGTTTTGAAACCATTGTTACCTAATGAAGAAAGTGCTGCACTTCAGGTGCTGGAAATAGCACTTGAATGCACCAAAACTGCACCAGCTGAAAGGCCATCTTCGCGCAAAGTTTGTGATCTGTTGCTACATGCATTCAACGACAAGGTGGTTCATTCTGATAAGATGAGTCCAGACAATTACGTCTAGACGTTTAGTTCAATGGAGATTTCCTAAGTTTTGTAAGATCAGATAATAACTATCTTGTGAAAAAATTGAATGTGTAAAAGCATTGTTTCTGGCTAGGAAATTAAAGGTTTCCATAAGAATATATTATATATCTATTTTTCCTTTGAAGAATCCTGTTTGTGTTATTTCTAGGAACTGAAAATAGCATGGGAGGATGTTAACGCAAAGAACTAAATGTAGTAGAATTTAACTAATAATGTTATCAACAAGAACGATAACATACACAATGTAATCCCATAAGTGGGGTCTAGGAAAGGTAGAGTGTATGTAGACCTTACCTCTACCTTGAGATAGAGAGACTGTTTCTGACAGACCTTCAGCTTAAAATAAAGCATATAGTAGCTAATAATATTATCCATTTATCCAAGATATAGACAATGATGTAGTAAAACTTTGGAGTGGGCCAATAACAAAGTCAAAGTATTTTGGTCCCTTCTCTCAAATGAAGGATGTGTTATATTTCAAGTCTCGACTCTCTACATTCACGAGGTATGGATATTGAAAAACCATTAGACTGTGAGACGGGGAGTGGGAGTGGGGGGGGGGGATTGTAGAGGTGACCGTGATCAACAATCGAAAAAAACAGCAAAAATTATGTTTGTGATTGAGAAAGAAAAGTGAGACGTGATTAAACAGGTCTATGATTTTTTAATTTATTCTATCCTTTTCTATAATATGAAAATCTCACAAGTCGATAGCATTCAAATGAATAAAAATGAACCTTAATCTTTCTATGATTTCGTTTTTATGTTTATTTTCTTATATCGTGTATTTTTCTTCACATTGTCATGCATGTTAGTCTTCTTTTTTCGGTAATTTTCATATATGGCAAATATATTTCATAACTTTTCAATGAGAATTTCACATGATTATTTTGTTGACGTAAATTAGAGTAACTTTTATTACTATAGTAACAATTTAAATACCTATTTGTGGTACTTGCCAAATAAATTGTGATAACATTATCTTATTTCAATTTTGTAACTTTATATCTCTCTTACGTTACTCTAGACTAGAATATTTATTTTTAGTCCAATTATGAGGAAGACACAAATTTATCGTTATTTTTTTCATCAACAAAAACTAAATTTGATGCAATAAGAGCCTTTTAAAGTATTAATTTCATAAGTCATTATTTTTTTTCTTTAGAAGTGAAAATGCATAGTAACGTGTTCAATCAATGCATTAATTTATAAAGTTTGCCTTTAAAATTTATTTGAGTAATATGTAGTAACTCATATTTCATAAGCCGTTATCATTATTGAGAAGTGAAAATACATAGTACGATATAATGCAAATACAATATTTTCTATTATATATTTTGTTTGTTGTTAATTTATTTTGACCGATTACATGTTAAACAGTTAAATTAATACAAAATATTCAGCAGTTTATACAGTTGCATTTAGAATTATTTGAATAATATATACATTATCTTGATCTTCTTTTTTTATTAAGTCGTTATTGTTAATGTTATGTGAAATACATAGTAACGTATTTAATGCAAATAAAATTTTTTGATAATTTTGTGTAGTGTTAATTTGTCTTCACCAATTACATGTTAATAAAGTAACACATTATTCGAAAATTTATAATCTTGCCTTTCGAATTGTTTGAGTAATATGAAAAATCTAGTAATTTATAAGTCGTTATAGTTAATGAGTGAAAATACATAGTAACGTATTTAATGCAATTAATTGTTTGCTTGCGCCTTTACCTTTTTTTATTTAAAAGAGTATACACAATAAAATATGACAAGAAGCACGTGCTAAATAATGACATGAAAGAATTTAAATAGATAGTGATGATGAATCATCAGTGCGTATTAATTTATAACCTAGAAAGAATAGCATATTCAAGTTTCTTGTATAAAAAAAAAAGAATTAATTCCACTAACAATAAATTTTAAAAATATCGTTATTTCTTAACGTAACCACATAAAATACAGGTTAATCAAGAGGAACCCATCATATTTTAAGTTCTTTTATTATATTATAATTGATTTGATTTTCAAAACATATTGTGACATTCATTAGAAATTCTTATTTAGTTGATTATCTTTTTGAGTTAGTTTTTGTTTGATGTTTTTTAATCTATATTTCTATTTATTTTTTCGAGTCTTATTTATAATAAAAAACTATGGAGGTGTAAGAGGTGATCGATGTGATGATCAATGATTGAAAAATGTGGCAAAGATACGTATTTGTGCTTGAGAAAGGAAAGTGAGACGTGAATAAATGGATCTATGTTTTCTATTCATTCTATCCTTTATATCATAAATTAATAGTGTCCAATTGAATAAAATAAATATTTTTATTATTGAGTTTTGTTGTTATGTGATAAAGTTATCAAGTTAGCAGCTTTTTAATGTCAATTTTTTTCAAAGAAAATTATAATAAACAAAACTATATGGCACTGGGTAAAGCCTAAATCTTTCTACATTTTTTATTTTATGTTTATTTTTTCCTTCAAATTGCGATGTTAGTCTTCTACTCTTCTTCCCTCTAATTAGAATCTCACATGATTAACCTGACTTTCTTAATAAAAGTAGAGAAAATATGTTTTATAAGTGACGTTCTACGTATATTTTATCTTCCCAAACACTTAACACCCCCAACTCCTACTTCTTTACCATTCCACCCCGCCACGCCACACCCTCCCACTTTTATTACATATGAATGCTCTTGAAAATTAAGATAACATTTTTTTACTTAATTACCAAAAATAAGTAAAATTCAATTTATTTTTCAAAAACAAAACATTTTTCATGAATGTTAATTGCAACACAAACAATGCAATTTTTTTTTTATGTTTGGTGAATTAGAAAAATAATTATCAATAAACATT
>JAJOOO010027881.1:0-19630 GCA_029582685.1 Solanum piurae
CACTGACTAGCACCGTCTCTCTCACTCTACTGCGAACTAGTTTTCTCCGACGAGCACCACCACCATCGACCTCTCCCACTAGCGGTGATTCAATGGACTCAAGGAGGTTTCAATGCCAAGATCTTTTAAAGATGATGACAATAGTATGAAAAGAAAAAAAAAAGTCAGGGCATGTAGATGGCTGCAGCCTGCAAATGAAGGTGGAGTGGGTGAAGAAGATGGAGACTTTTTAATTAATTTTTTAATTTTTGTATTATTTTATTCTTTTATTAATATATTTAAAACTGAAATATAGTACTCACTCGCCTTAAGGAGCGTGAAGTCACACACTTTCGCCAACTCAGCCATCTTAAAGACACGTAAGCATGGTCAATGGTTAGAGGGGTTCGATAAATTGTGTTTTATTGAGTTTAAGGGTCCAGATGACAAATGGATAAGTAGAAGGGTTCAGAATACAAACTGATACAAGTACAAGGGTCTACTAGACCATTTCGCCTAATAGATTCGATCGTTTTAGATAAATTTTTAAAGCAAAAATAACTCTACTTAAGAATTATTTAATATGCAGGATGAGATAATCAAGAATATTCTAATGATTCGGGATATCTCATGAGATTTTTTTATTCCACCTTATAAAATAATTCTAAAATCAACTAATACCTCAAATTAAACATAAAATAAAATTAATTTAAAAAATTTTATTAAAAAATTATTATACTTATCTCACGTATCAAATAAACCTACGACGATTATGAGGAATTAAAAAAGGGAAGAGAAAGTAGGGAGAAGGAGAGATGAGATAATCAATCAACATTCATCTCATGACGTTTACATTATTACGTTATGGTGTCTTTTTCTTATTGACACCAAAAATATACTAATTTTATACACTTTTTGTGTGGAGCCCTTTTACCTTTTTTGTAAACTTATAAATAATTATATCTCCAATCTCTAGTACAAAATAAAGATTATTTTACAATTTCTTGAAATAGAAGAAAAACTTATATAACAAGAAATATTATATAGTTGATGATGATCAAGAAAATGTATAGTGGTTGTAATTCAGCACCAAGATTGGAGAAAAAATATGTGGAGAAGAAAAGAAGGAACAATATGAAGAACCTCTTTAATCAGCTTTATTCTCTCCTTCCACTTCATCCATCTCAGGTTTTTTCTTTAATTTCTATATTATATTGTACTATGAATCATCATATTTTTCGTGACGATCAAGAGAGGTTGCTCAGGTGGTGAATACTTTCAACTTTTAATGTTAAAGTTGTGTATTCAGATCACCAAAAGAGGAAAAAAGCGGGAGCTCTGACTCTAGCTATATAACATTTTTCTTCTAGTCAAACTTCTTGTCCGACTTATATGAAATCACACCGAATAAATTAGTTTTAGCGAATACAGCTTATGTAGATATATGTGTGATTTGTGAATTATTACAAGAATGTAACTAATTGATACTCTATCTAAGTTTTGAATTCCCATAACTATAAAAGTACAATGGATATATGTTGAAAATTTATTGTTTGGGATTCATCGAGTTTAAATTTTGAATGAGAACGTAACATACACGAGATAGGCGATTAATTAAGGGGTTTGAAATCATCTTTTTGTAATAGGACTTAATTCTAGTGTTCTATTAAATACCAACTCTTTTTTAATTCTTTAGGAAAAATCTCTTGTTGTTCTTAAACTTATTACAATACATATATAGTTAGAGGTCAAAGAATACAAAAACTCAAAAGATGAAAATAAATACATGAATAAACATAATAAACTTGCACAATACAATTGAAATGTGCACATTTGACCCCTTTACTTGTGAATATTTATGAATTATGAATTGTTCCACCACTAATTGTATATATGTTATGTTAAGCGTGTATTGTTACTCTATATTTGATGATAATATAGTTCTCAACTAGTTGATATATATAACTTATTTCCTACACAAAGGGACCATTAATCACTCAAAAGTTAAATGTGTCATATATCACGAGGACCAAAATCAGAATTTATTGTATGAAAAGTCCTCTTGTGACATACTTATGTGTTTGCATGAAAATTAGTTGCAGGAAGCAATGACATTGCCAGATCAAATAGATGCAGCAATAACTTACATAAAAAGCTTGGAAATCAAATTGGAGAAGAGCAAAATGCAATTGGAAAAATTAAGGACAAAAAAGAGGTCCAATTTACATGATCCAAATCCAAGTATTAGCAAATTATCTTCACCTCAAATTGAAATCCAAGAAATGAGCCCAACAATGGACTTAATTTTGATTAGTGGCCTTGATAACTTAACTATGTTTTATAACATAATTAGGTTACTTCATGAGGAAGATTTTGAAGTAATTAATTCCAGTTTTTCTCTAAATGGGAACTCTATGATGCAGATTTTCCATGAAACTAAGGTCAGTATATGCATGCATTGATATTCTGTTCGTTTCAATTTATATGATACTGTTTGACTTGACACATAGTTAAAGAAATAAAAAAAAGACTTTTGAAATTTAATTTGTGGTTAAAACAGATATTAAAGATTTGTGTGACATAGATCATTTCATGAAGGATAAAAGAAAAAACTTAAATTTCAATTCTTAGTATACGGTTGAAAGTGTATGATATAGTAAACTTATCGTTTTATTAAATGCTTCTTAAGAGGTGTATTAAGTCAAAATGAGCAAGTAAAATGGATGGAGGAACTACCAGTTAATTTAATAAATCAAGAGAGAAGTAATTATTTTCTTCCAACTTTGACCATAGAATTAATTATATGAGAATTAAGAGATATAAATAGACAAAAGACTACTGAATTAATAACGGATCGATATATTAGTCAGATTATACTCTTAATTGTACTTTTTTTCTTAACAGTTGTGCAATATCTTATCATGACAACTAAATGAGAATGGAGGGACTAGTTTTATTTCCTGGTTTTCCACCTTATACCACTTATGGGACTAATTTAAATTCACGTCGGAAAGTCTCAAAGACAAAATATTTTATAATTTTATATCCAAAGCTCTAATTTAAAACATCTGATTAAAGATAAAGTAGTACGTGCTATTAGAAAAGTTAGTGGCAAAAGTAAACAAACTAGTCCTTTTAAAAATGAACTAGATTTTCAAACCTATTTAGTAAAGCAAAAGCTCATTTTGGCACCTTTTTTAATTTTTGTGTAGGTTATTGGGAACTCAACAATGGTGTATAGAAGAGTGAAAGAATTGCTTAATGGATCTTCAACTGATGATATTATTGAAACCCTACTGCATTCATGGGACAATGAGATTCAATCTGAAATGCTAGGGTTAATTAATTTGATGTAACAAATTTAGTACCAACATAACTCACGACTTATAGCATAGAGTTAAATTTTACAATAAGTTATATTAATCGTTTGTAGCAAGTTACTCTTCTATTTTCTATAGGTTAATTGTCGTATATATAAGGCTTGTTATAAAGATTTAATCAATCTATCGTTGTAAAAAATGTATACACAAACAGTGCATAAATCTTAAACTCCACTCTGAAACATGTTACGAGTTCAATTGCTAAAAAGACAAAAATTAAAGATCATTTTGTTTTTAAAAAAATAATTAATTAAAGATCAACTCATTTTAAGAGAAATTCTTGCAATTTAAATATTTAATGATATTCCGGGGTAATTTCATTTCAAGGAAAATGGATATATCTTTTGAAAAATGAACTAGAAGAAAAAGGAACCATATCAAATTTTGAGTTCAAGTCCTTAGAATAGAAAAAACTCCGATAGAGAGCATTTCCTCCCTTAATGGACCTTGTTGTTGTATCTGGATTAATCAAGTCCCAAAATGAATATCAAATATCACGTGGGATATCAAACGAAATAAAAATTGTAGTTGAAGATATCAAATCAAACAAAATCTGAATTTCATTACTAAAAATAAATATAGAGTCAACAAACAAATACATGAATCAAATAAGATGTGACAATTTATTTATTTTTGAAAAAAAAAACAGCAATAAAAGTCCAAATTTTTTGAATTAATTTAAAGGTTTGGAAGAAGCAGAAGGGACAGCAGCTTTGAAAATTCTATCAAAGGCATTTTCAATGCTACATTTGAACTTTTGTGGATCAATTAGACCTTTTTCTGTTCCCACAGCCACTCTTAATTTTCCCATATAGCTCATCATTGTTATTGTTAAACTCTGCATGAAAAATCACCAAATTTCATTAAGTCAATATGTAGTAAAAATCTATGTTGCTCGAACTTTTTGAATGTGAATGAGTGCGTGTCAGATTCTTCAAAAATAATGTATTTTTAGAGAATTCGATGCAGATGCGACATCAAAAGTTAAGAGTCTGCACGGTAAAACACATTCTAAACACACACACACAAAAGAAGAAGATGCATATATATTTTAATTTCTAGTAGTGTTATATATACTTATGTATCAAAATACCTAATAGTATAAATATTTTTTACATCGTCAATACGTCGAAGTTAAATTTTACCTCGGGAACACCAACTACCATGCAGTACAAGCTTTTAACTGGATGATTTGCCAAAGCCATTTTTTCCACTGGCCCAATCATGTTTGATATTGTCATACTTGAATTCTTCAACGTGTTATGGATATATTTAGCCGTTACCTATAACACAAATTATTAATTTAGAATTCAGTATATACCGTAAAAAAAAGATTAAAATCCTGAACCAATAAACTTCAAATTCTTATGAGGATAGTCATTTTTTCGCCCTTTTATAGACAATTAGAGTAAGAGATTTCACCTCGGGGCCTCTATACTTTTGCAAAGTATCGAGCAATTTACCAGTAAGAATAACAGCTGCGGAGTTTCTTTTTCTCTGAATAACATCTTGTGCTTTAAACACAAAACTTAGAGGGTTAGTTGATGATTCTTCTTTATCAATTTTTGGTAATGAAACATGTAAAAATGCAAATTGATTTCCCCATTTTGACTCATTTTTGGGTTGCAACATTTCTTTCACCGATTTGTATCCTGCAATATTTCTAGTGTTGAGTAACACCAATGCCGTTGAATTTGCATTTTTCTGATCATATTTCGTTTCCTCCATGTATAATCGAACTCCCAAGAACAAAACTCCACATATAACGTCATTTATGGTCTGTAAGACAAAAAAAAAATCATAAATTTTAAATAGTATAAGATTCTCAATATCAAGGTCATGATATACATTGACATTGTAAATCAAATGTTACACTATCAATAGAATTTAACCTATCATAAAAAGGTTATTATTTTTTCTTATATTCTGATTACTAATCAACTTCAGTACAATTTAACATGTCATAGATATTTATCGTCGTACTAGAGCTCACCTCTAGAGTGTGGTAACATTAAATATGAGGCAACAACTATAAAGGATGTTGAGATATTAATGTTGGTCATGTAAGTTGTTACATGCCATAAATTGAAAATTTAGGTCACCATATTTAATTCAATGCCATAAATTGAAAATTACATTTTCGAGGAAAGGTTCAATCAACCATGCTGCCAATTAGGGAGTTAATTCTCTTTTATTGTCCAGGAAAAAAGGATAGTATTTCTTTCGTCTCATATTAGTTATCAACTTTACAACCTTTTTACACTTATCTTATGAGATAAAGTAGCGATAAAATTATTCCAAAAAAATTATATTAGTACTGGTTAGAGGTAAAAAATACTTGGTGAAATATTTTTAATCCCTTTTTACTTGTTTAATTTTAATTTTTTACTTGTTATTTTTAACAAACAAGATTTTTTTTTTTTTTACCTATTATACCCTCAATTTATTTAGAGAGTTAATATTTTTGAAAAAGATAAAACATCTTTAATGAGTAAGTTGATTTTGAAATTCTATCAATTAATAGAGGTAAAATAGTAAACTCATTATATCAATTATTATTTTCTTAATAGATGTGCTAAGTCGAAACTGGACCTATGAATTTAGTACTTGGAGCATTAAAAGTTATATTCCAATTGCAACTACTACTACTACATTTTTCAACTAATTAACTAGTAATTGCTCCTTGTTGGTCGGTGTATACAGGTTCGATATAATTCAATAGCTTTAACTTAAATTTTATATCTACATTTAAAAATCTACCTGAAGAGTAATTACACCTTATTAGTTAGAATTTGTAAACTCAAAATTCTAACTCCGTCTTTATTTGCTATATATTATTTTAATTAGTGCTATTACTATGAATTCCTACCCTACTTGCACCAAGTGCAATTTGCTAGGGGGAAAATATGGGTATTTAATTCCCATAAGAACATAATCTGATAATAGTACTTGAAATTTGTTTTTGTGTGTTATTTAATAGTCCAAGCAAATTAAATAACATATCTTTGTTTTTTAGATTATAGTTCCAGCTAAACATGTCCTTTCACACAACATAATTCTTCGATGTCTTTATCAATCTCGATCTCTATTTTAAAAAATCAATTTTTTATTTGTAAAAATTAGAGCTGTCAATATGAGCTAGCCCACCTCATTCGGGCTAACCCATACATGCTTTGACATTTTACGGGCTAGCCCATTTTTGGTGTGGGCAAGAAAACAGTCAGCCCAGCCCACAAGTACGTGGGCTACAGGCTAGCCGGGCCATCCCACTTTTTAATTATTATTTTTTATAATTATTAAATTAAATTATAAATTATAATTCAAAAATATTATCATAAATATCGACAAAACAATATTACATGGTGTTAATGTTACTACTTGTTAATCAAATCCACAAATAGGAGAAAACAAACTAGTAAGAGAACTAGAGAAGACGGCTGCGGATGGTGAATAAATAAACTATGGTCTATTAGTGATTCCCTAAAGATTTTATGGAATTAAACTTTAAATAGATTTTGAGTTTGGACTCTCTTTAATTTTAAATTTTAATATTATTTGATATTTTTTAATTAATTTTTATTGGCCCACGGGCCGGCCCTACCTGTATTTCTCAAGCCCCGCAAATCAGCAAGCTTATTCAGGCCGGGCTAAAAAGCCTTTTTCTTAAATGGGCTCCAAAAATCTTAGTCCAGCCCTATTAAATCCTGGGTTAGGCCAAGCCGGCCCAACGAGCCTAGCCCGTATTGACGGCTCTAGTAAAAATCAACCTTCGAAGGTCAGTTTTTTCCAACTTCTTTTAAGGTTAGATTTGACAATTTTTTTAAGTAGTATGATAGTTCCTCAACTTAAGTAAAATATATCCATAAGATAAGCAAGTAAAACAAATACAGTAACGCAAAAGTCATGTTGAAAACGATTAAGACAATAAATTAAACAACATACCACTTTAAGATTGGACTTAATTTCCTTGAGATGATCAAGAGAGAACTCCATAGTTGTAATATCAATTGGTCTAAACTCCACACCTTCATCACCAGACCTAATTGTTGTTCTTTCATCTTCAAGATTAGTGCTTTTCATTAAACTCCATCCAAAATCCAACAAAGTGTTAACAAATCCATTAACCCTTTGAACCACATTAGTACAAAACATCTTCTTATAATCACTTTCCAAATTGTGATTATTATTATTATTATTATTATTACTAGTAAATGATGGAAATGTTAAGGGAAGTGAAGGATTATCAGCTCTTTGTAAACAAGAAAGAAGTGCACCCATTAGTGAAAATCCATCACCAAGTGAATGATGAAGTTTAAACACTAAATTTCCAGCTGATTTTGTTGTTGGATATTTGAATATGTGAATTTCCCATAGTGGTCTACTTTGTGGGAATTGTTCCATAGCAATTTTGGTCATGTATTCATTGAAACAATTATCATAAAATTCTTTTGATTTTCCTTGTGGGAAAATTGGTACATTTATGTGATCTTTGTGCTTCACTTCTACTTTCTTCCATTGTTTCACTCCATTCTTGTCTTTCACCTAATCAAAATTAACAAGAAAATTAGGATAAAAACAATCAAGAAGTGAAGAATAAAGATAGATCTTGACCCTAACTCAATCTGTAATTCATAAGACAAGATTTTATTTATGATCAGTAACGGAATTAAGATTTTATTTAATGGGAATTAAAGACTAGCTCTATGACCTAAATCAACTTTTGAACTTAGGAGAGCTAGAGGTATGAATACGAATTCAGTAATTTTTGTTCAAAGAGTAAATTTGTATTTAAAAAAGTTCATTACATATATATATGAATGTGTAATTTAGAACCAAATCATTAACAATTGAAGTTATCGTTCTAAAATGCAGAACTGGTAAAATTAAAAATTCTAGTTTCGCCTCTATTTGAACCCTTTGCTAACTACTTCACTATAGTTTTTCATTATGCCAAGAGAAATCAACTATTTAAATAGTATAACAAAAGAAATTTGCCTTAGTCCTACTTGCATAGTATAATTTTCTAATGAAAGACATTCAATCAAAAGTACCCCTCCCGTCAACTTAGCTTTCCTACTACCTACGACCATATAAGGAGATCACAATCGAAATTCTCTCAACTAACGTAGGACAATCTGACACATCGCGAAAAAAAAAAAAAAAACTTACCATAATAGAAGAGAAACGAGGATTAATAGGAGTAAAAACATCCTTAAGCAATGTCACGGTACAAGAATCATCGATCGGAATTTCAGATTCCAACACACAAATAACAGAAATCGACATAACCGAGCTCGTAAAATACGGCCCGGTAGGGCTAACTGGAAACGACGACGTTTCATCATCATCATCTTCTTCTTCAACCATTCTTTTCACATTAATATTCTTCATTTTTGTTGTTCTAATTTTGTTCACAATGTACTATGTCTTGTAGCTCTTAAATCTTTACCTTATATAAATAAATATTTGGTAATGTTAGCTAGCTAGGTGTGTGAATAATAACATAATTGCAAGTACTATTAATTAATATATCTTGTATTTATTGTATGAAGAGATGGAAAATTGGATTTCATATGTTTGTGATTAATTTTCTTGTTGGGGAAATATATACATGGAGTTATCAGTTATGTACACTCTGTTGACATTGGGTTGTGATGCAGTGGTGAGACTGTTTTACCTTTAATTAGATGTCTCGGGTTCGAAGTTTAAGTTTGAAGATGTTGAGAATATAATTAAATAATAAAAGTGTGCTCTCTCTAACAACTTAAAATTTTAGATAAGATAACACAAACTTCAACATGATATTAGAACAGGCAGAGGTCTTGAGATCGAAAATCTTGTTGGGAGTCACGCACAAATAGGCTCTGCAGTGCACGAATCGGATTTAATCAGAGCTCTAATACGAGATCTAGACATCAGTGGGGAATTTTTTTAAAAAAAGAAGAAGTTATGGACACCCTTCATCGTATTGACTACTTGTCAACAAACTTTAGCAGCTGATGAGGGGTCTTTAAGTGAATGAATTATTATTTCTTTCGTTTCATTTTACTTGATCTATATTGATTCGTTATGTACCTCTCTTAAAAAACATATTTATTTTGCTATATTAACTTAACTAAGTACATTTTAAAATTTTAAATTTGTTTACTAATTAAGTACTGTTTAATATAATTATTTAATTATAAAAATAATATTGATTGATTACTCGTGACCTTACGGACGACCTAAACATGTTAGACTAATTTATTTGTCTCTAGTTAAGAGACATAAACAATAATTAGTCCTTTCTAAATATTTTCTCCGCTCGTTTTTACTCGTTTAGATTAGACTTTGCATTTTCTTATGAAATAATAATTTATATAAATATTTTAATATAATATTTATATTAATAGATATTTAGTTTTAAATTTTAAAAAATAATTTGAAGAAGAAGTAATTTATATTTAAGATAAAACATGAAAATAATATGTTTTGTTGTTGATATGCTAAAAATAATAGGTAAAAAAATATTTTTAATATAATGAACGACTAAAATAAATAGAGAAATATTTATTAGAGCTAGAAACTACTCCCAAAAAAGTAGCTAACATCAATAACTCTGCCTTAATAATTTGTGGCATTAATTCTTCTCTAACTTATTTAATTTACTAGGTTTGGATTTTATTATTTATACTCTCTTTATTTTAACTTGTTCCATTTTACTTTATGAGAGATAATTTAATTAATTTTCGAAGCTAAAATACGTTCTTCTAATGTCAATTTGCTGAAAGAATACATCTTAATATGTTGGTCAAAATTTATAATTTAATTTTCAGAAAAAAATTTATGACAAGTATTTAGGATGGAGGGAGTAGATGAAAACGAGCGTCTTAAATTATGAGTATTTTAGGACTAGAAAATATTGAACAGCTGGCTGTATAACATTTGTAACATGCTAATAATAAATGTGCCAACAAGAATGGTAGTTGATGGTATATCAGATCATCTTCCCAATTAAATTACATCATGTGTGTTCTTAGTACTTTCCAGCTCTTGTCCACTTGTTATTATTGTTAGATATGAATTATGATTATTATTGCTGAGTTCGAGCCGCTCAAATAAAGAAGAGTTTGATCTTATCTGAATTTTGATATGATTTACTTCTTTGTCACTAGGTCTAAAAATGGTATTGATAAGGATGTTGATATGCCTCTTAATTAATTAAATAATCCCTCTTAATTTTTCGACGAAGGGTATTCAGTTGAATACCTTGGATGGCTATAGCTTCACCCTACCTATAAAGAGAAATTAGTGGCACATAATAAATCTTTAAATCATCTTTTGAACCTTGCTATGGTGGCCAAAAGTATTCGAATGAGTTGTCATTTTCATGTTTTTTTTTGTACAAAACGATTTAATATATTATATCTTAATATGCATCCGTACAAATAAGTGACAAAGCATTCTTACTGCTAGTATCTGTATAACATTTATTTATCTTAATTCTATAGGGAATATTTTGGTGAGATTTACAACCTTCTTCTTTTTTATTTGTGTGGAAATATTTGGTTTCATTGCTCTTTAATTTTTTATGTTTTATTAGGATGTTTCTGGTTTAGTAAATTGAAACTTATTATATAGTCCTATTACTATTTAGGAAAATTATTGTATCATACCCTTAAGTAATTTACAATTTTAGTCATCAATATTTGTAGCATTTTCTGCACGTAATTATTCTAATAAACTCGTTTTCAGTAAAAGCATTTTGATTTTGTAACAATTTTAATCTGCTAAATTTGTATGATTAGTAGTGTGAAAAAAGATGTATAGTTCTTCATTTTCTGTGAAGCATGACCATGGTTTCAAAGGGAAAACAAAATTCTTTTTTTTTTTGGTTCACTACTTATAAAGCTCAAGCTCAATATTGCAAATTAAAATAAAACTAATTGTAAAATTATATACAAGAAGCACTAGTGGTCTAGTACTAGAATAGTACCCTGTCACAGTACAAATGTGGGCAGTGATGGAGTCAGAATTTTCGATAAGGGGTTCAAAATCTGAAGAAATAGATACACGAAGTAGCTGAAGGGGGTTCGACATCTACTATATATACCTAAAAAATTAATTTAACCAAGTAAATATAATATAATTTTCTGCGGAAGGGGATTCGGATGAACCCCTAATGATAAGGTGGCTCCACCACTAGATGTGGGTTCGATTCCTGGCTGGTGCAGTTGTCGATTCCTTGCGCGGGACATTAACAATGCGTTCACAACAAAAGTGCAAATCAACTTTTGAATTCACAGCCGTTTTAGTAAATTCCTAACGATTTTAATTAGGCAAATTCCCCATTTTTGAATGTAGTTTTGTCTTTTCATGTCCAAAAGTAGTGCCTTCCTTTCCAAGAAATGCCCCTAATAGCAATTAATAAGGAGTTGCCAATTATGGAGAGGAGTACTGTGGGGTTTATGCATTTAGTGGATTCAGAATTTTTTTAGTTGATGGATTTGCTTTTTGAAGATTCTTAATATTGTACTAGTAATAAAATTGTGTATTTAAATTTAATTGTTAAAAAAAATGAAAAAGTCTCATATCAATGATTAATAAGATAGTATGTGTTGAAAATATCACATTGCGAAAATATTTCTAAATTTTTACTCCTTTTTACATATATAGTACTAGTAGCAAATATGTAGAACAAGCAAAATATGCTGGAAACATAATTGAAAGAATACCTTTCGAAGTGTGAGCAGATATCTTGAAATAAGTTTGACTCTTGTTCTGCAATCTTTTGTAGTGATTTCAAAATCAACTAATTACTTGTCCACTTTTTCTTTTTTAGTTGGCTCTAATTACTTGTCCATTTTGACAAATCAAGAAAGACAAAATATTTTTATCTATTATACCCTCAATTAATTACTATGAAAAATGTAGAACTTCTTAAAAATCTTAAGTTATTAATTCACTCACTTCATAATTAATAAGAGTAAAATGGTAAACTCACTATGTTAATTATTGTTTTTCTTAATAGGTGTGTCAATTCAAAAATGGACAAATAATTAGGAAGGAGAGTTTTCTTTTTTCGGTCCAAGAATAGACCCCAAAACCTATTTCCTTTTCTTTATTTTATTAGAAATGAGATTTTGAGTTCCAGTTAAATATGAGTTTCGAGATCATATATGTGTCCTACATAGAAAATTTCATGTGATTTTTCATGTAGGACGAGTTCAAGTGTATATCTATTTATTCAATTTTATAATAATTTAATTATCTACCTATGTACTTCAAAATTGAAAGTCATAAATATTAGCAGAGATTAAATTAAAAGGTACATAATTAAAGGATTGAGAAATTGGGGGAGAAGGAGAGATAGAGATATATAATATAATCAACATTCATTCAAAATAAAGTCAAAATTGACGTTTTACTTGTTGACAACAACAAAATTGATGTTGACCCTAATTTTAGAACTTTTTGTAAATAAAACTATAAATAAATATCTCCATTGCCCTCCAATTTCTAGCACAAAAAATTATTTTAATATTTCTTGATATAGAAGAAAAACTTATAACAAAATGAATAGTAGTAATTTAGTAGCAAAATTGGAAAAAAAGTATGTGGAGAAGAATAGAAGGAACAATATCAAGATCCTCTTTAACCACCTTTATTCTCTACTCCCACCTCATCCCTCTCAGGTATTTTCTTTAATTTCTATATTATATTGTACTATGAATCATCATCTTTTTCGTAACGTTCAGAGTGGAGTTGCTCAGATAGTAAACATCTTTAACTTTCAATATAAAAAATCGTATTTTTCTTTTATTCAAAACTCACTATCTGACTAATCTGAATTCACACTGAATAAATCATTTTATAGCGAATTCAACTAAATCTAATATTTTTTATATGTAGATGCATGTGTGAATTATTACAAGAATGTAAGTAGATACGCTATTATGTTTTGAAGTTTGAACCCATAACTACAAATATAATGTTGGTTGGATTCATCGAGTTTAAATTCTGAATCAGAACGTAACACTAGGATAGGTGATTAAGAGCTTTGAAATTGTCTTTTTGATGTAATATATATATTTCTCAACTAGTTGATACATATAACTTATTTACTACACAAAGAGACCAATATTACATGTTTTAATTAATCACTAAAAAGTTAAATGTGTCGTGTCATATATCACAAGAATCAAAATCAGAATTTACCGTACTCTTGTGGCATACTTATGTGTTTGCATGAAAATTAATTGCAGGAAGCAATGACATTGCCAGATCAAATAGATGCAGCAATAACTTCCATAAAAAGCTCTGAAATCAAATTGGAGAAGAGCAAAATGCAATTGGAAAAATTAAGGACTAAGCCCAAATTATTATCACCTCAGATTGAAATACAAGAAATGAGCCCAACAATGGACTTAATTTTGATTACTGGCCTTGATAATTTAGCTATGTTTTATAACATAATTAGGTTACTCCATGAGGAAGGTTTTGAAGTAATGGATTCCAGCTTTTCACTCCATGGGAACTCTAAGATGCAAATTTTCCATGAAACTAAGGTATGTATAATATTTTATCTGTCTCAATTTATGTGATACAGTTTAAGAAAGAAAAGAAGATTTTTGAAATTAGTGGTCTAAAACAAACATGAGATATTTGTGTGGCTATAAATCAAATTATTAAGGATAAAAGAGAAGTTTTAAAGTTCAATAATTTGTATATGGTTGAAGTGTGTGCTTATTTAAAACTTAAATGGTTAAAAGGAGCATATTTTTATTTATTTATTTGTATTCTCAACATACACTATCGGTGCATATGCTAAATGTAAATGAGAAAATGTTTGCGTCCTTTTGAATGATTTTCTTATTTATGCCTTATAAATTCAAAGTGTGATATAGTGAACTTATCATTTTATTAAGTGCTTCTTAAGAAGCATGTCAAGTCCAAGGTAATTTTATACTCAAAGCTTAATTCTGGAATCTCTTATTAAGGATGAAGCAGTACGTACGACTAGAATAGTTAGTGGCAAAACTCAAACTTCTATTCCTTTTTATGGTTTGAATTTCAAACTTATTTAGTAAAGCAAAAACTCATTTGGACACCTTTTTTAATTTATGTGTAGGTTATTGGGAACTCAACAATGGTGTATAGAAGAGTGAAGGAATTGCTTAATGGATCTTCTTCAAGTGATGATATTATTGAAACCTTACTAAATTCATGGGACAACCAGATTCATTCTGAAATGCTAGAGTTTATTAATTTGACGTAACAAATTTATTACCAACATAATTCACGACTTTTAAGTATAGAGCTAAACTTTACAATAAGTTATATTATTCGTTTGTAGCAAGGTACTCATCTATTTTTTCAGATTAATTATCATATAAGACTTGCTATGAAGATTTAATTAATGAAAAAGTACACTTATTATACACAAAAAAGTAAAGGCTATTTGTGTCAATTTTTTTGATGCGAGGGATGGGCTTAATTCTCTTTTTTATATGGTGGATTGTAATTCAATTCATGTTTAATTTATCAGAATTCGATCTAATTCACCCATTTGTCATCCCTATTTATAACATGATGGAGTAAATTATGTGGCATTGTTTAAATTTCGAGAGTCAAAACGTTTAATTTTGATCGTAAATTTAGACGTAAAATCTTTAAATTTTCTGATAATTCAAGATATTAAAAACTATATATGAAAAAATTATGGTTAAAGAAAAAACCCATTTAAATCTCAAAATCTAAAAGGTACCACATGAATTGGGACGGAGAAAATAGTGAAGAGTACAGAATCAAGAACTTAATTCAAATTTCTGAATATCCATAATGAAATCATAAAACACATATATATGGACTTATATATATGTCGTACATAAATCCAACTGAATATAAATCTAGCCATCCCAAATTACATTAATTCCTACAAATTGGAAACTTGAATTAATTTGGAATATTTGTTACTTAATGAAATAAAAAGTAATTAACTTATTAATCAGTCTTTTTAAAACTTGAGACAGGCATTAATCCATGTTTTAAAGCAGCCTCCCAAACTAAATCAATTCTTTGTACATCAATAGCCCCAACTTCATGGTGAGACCATCCTTCCAATGAATGTACAACTCCTCCTGCATGACATGCATGTACAACTCCTCTTTCCATTGTATACTATATATAGAAATAAACTTTAATCAGACATATTAATCTACGTTACTCAGTCTCATCAAAAATGTCAATGAGTCATGTGTGTCAGATCCTTCAAAGATAATGTATTAATTTTTGGAGGATCTGATAAGGATGCATCAACAATTTTGGAGTGTCTGAACAACTTAGGTATTAATTATGTAATATGAGAATAATTAGTCAAATTTATTAATTACCTCACAAGATCCAAGTCCTTTAACATGAAGAGGTAATCTCATGGCAGCAAGATCACCATATGTACAATCACTTCTATAGGGCAAAACAGGAGGTACCACAAATTGATGAAAATGTGCACCTACTGGAGCAAATTTTTGCTCTCTTGGTGTTATCCATTTTCCAACTATCCATGTCTATACAAAAAACCAAAAATATACCATCAGTTGCGAAGTCAGAAATATTGTTAAGAATATCCAAATTTTAATATATATGTATGAAAAATAATTTTAGACTGATATATTTTGTACAATTTTTTATATACATAGTATATATAATTTTCGACAACAGATGTCCGATTGACCATCCTAGGCTATATGTGCCTGCACCACTGGAGTTACTAATTAATAATATGAAATGTATAAGAAGGTGCTTTAATTAATTCACTACTGGAGAGACAAAATTTGTGTGTTTATTCATTTCCTCCTGAACCAGCTTAATTACTAAAATAAAATGCACGGTGAAAAATAAATTGTCATTGAAATAGTGGGAAATTTCTTAATTTTTTCATTTTAAAACATTACTCCCTCTAGTCCATATTAACTGAAACATTGGGCTATGACACACCCTTAAGAAAAATATGTAAGGAAAAAAAATCAAAGTCTATTTTCCACTATTACCCATTTGATTATACTCAAACTATTTTCTTAAATAAAATATAAAGTAGTTAAGAATCTCATTAAATGAAAGATAAGTATAAAAGAAAAAAAAATCTCAACAATTCTCTTGAACTTTGAACAATTCACTTATTTTAGGTTACGGAAAAAGTCTCAACTCACTTAATATAGACCAGAGAGTATGCTTTTATTCTTTTCTCACCGATTCAATCAAAATATCTACCAGAATAGCCGCCGAACATTTTTCTGTGGAAAAATATAATCAAATAAATTACCTTGCAATTTCTAGCTGCCTGATACTTTGTGACATGAACAAGGTATTTTTGATCTTCATATGGAGCTTCCTTAAGTATCTTTTGAAATCTTTCAGTAGATGAAGTTAACATCTGAAAAATTAAAGCAAAAAACATAATACATACATTAATAAACAAATAAAAAAAATTTAAATTTTAAACTAAACAACATAATTAATTAAGTTAATTAAATATACTTACAAGAACACGAACTTGTTTAGTACAAAGGTAAAGAGCAATAGCTCTTCCAAGTTTAGATGTTGCTCCAGTCAAGAAAACTTCATTAACATCATGTTTAGGAATTTGATTAAGGATAACTGCTGCTGTTAATGTATTTCCATGTACAACTCTCACTTTAAGATTAGGATATTTGTTAATAAATAATGTTCCACCTCCATTTAATCCTTCATTTTTGTTTAATGCTGCAAGACTAATTACTTTAACACCTAATTTATTTGCTCTAAGTATAGCTAGCTCTATTTGGTTATTAATACCATTTGTTGCAAATGGCAAAAAATATTGGAAACCAAATCTTGGTATAACCCATGTTTGGTGTAAGTAATTGTTTAGGTAATAAAATGTGTTTAAAAAGGGTTTAGAGTAAAGCCACATGATAATCATGGCTAAGAATGAAATGGGTAATAAGGGGATAATGTAGAGTTTTGTTGTGAATGGAATTGAACTAAATGATCTTAATACATATGGTACATGTAAGGCTGATGTTATGTCTACTACATGAGCTAAGAACACAAAATTTGGTACTTGACTATTTGTACCTGCAAAAACAACATAGGAATTATGATTAATATGTGACAACACAGACTTGCTCGAATGATAAACATGCATCTCTCACTTTCAATCTGACGATTGTGAGTTTGAGTACAGAGCTCTTTATGATCAACATATATATAGGATCCAATTTATTAAGACCTGATGATCACTACTAAAAATTGGTTAAGAATCGATGGACAGAGTTAATTTTTTTTATAGGAAAAATTGATGTCAAATTGATGGATTGTACCTTGTCCGGTGGGTTTTTTAAAAATATACATAAAAATGTAGCTATTTGAAATTATATGACCTTGGACAATTTTACCACTCTATCATACATGCTCTTCGATGAAATATTAATTCTATCATTTTTATTTATACTCTTCAACTATAATTTTGCACTTAAAAAATTGATCATATACGTCAATTTTTGTAAAAATAATTATAATTAAGGGACTGCATCGTTTTCTTTAAAAAAATAATTTTAAATAAAATATTTGTTTAACCGACGGATCGTCTGATTATCTAATTATTTAAAAAATAAAATATATAAATTTTCCCTCGATTTTTTGTGGACCAATTATATTCATCAGATTTTTTGCATTGTTTTTAGTGGTGAATAAGCTTGATTTAGTACTATAGTCACCAAAATACAACTACTTAAAATTTATTTTGGTGCAGCTACCGGCATCTACTAGCTTCTTAAAAAGATAAATATATATTCATCACTTCGATCCATTTTTTTTTTTATATATATATAAATATATTTTACTGAACTAACTTTATTAATAATGCTTCAAAACTCTAAATTTAACTATTAATACTATTTTACTCCACAAAAGTATGGACATATGTACTTTGAGTCACTTGGCAAAACATGTATGTACAAGCAAATTTAATGTACTCATAACTTTGCTATAAGACCATGTACTTCTGGAAAAAAATTTTTTAGAGTTCCTAGGAAAAGAAACATGTGTTCTCTCTTCTTTTTATTTTACATGGTAATTAAAATATTATTAATAAATTGATCAATATAACTATTTTGTCCCTTGTTCATATTATTAATGCACATAAAAATACAAAGTTATAGTTACCAAATTAAAAAATGCACATGAAAATAAGTTTTAAAATATACATAAAATATAGGAATAGCTAACATTTAGGAATCATTTAAACTTCCAAAGGTCATATTAATTGTAGGAGTAAAATGAATTTTTTTTAATTAATTCTATCTTGATTTAGTAAATGATCAAGTAATTATGTCGGATAACTATGTTTAGTAAGATGTTTATCTAATATGAGATGAAGAGACTATATTTTACCTGATTGAATACTTGCTTTTGTGTGCATTTCCCATGATTTTGGGTTAAGAGTGTTGCCTATAACATCAAAAAGTGGCATAAAAAGGCAATAATTTGTTCCCATCTCTGTGTGATGTAGGCTGTGGTACCTGCAAATATAAAATATTAATATTGAATGGTTAAATATTGTTACAGAGTGTCTAACAACCTTTTATGAATAATAACGAATTAATTATAAGCGCGCTAGCATCGACTTACGTTGGAGTATAAATGAGATACTTCATAAATGGTAAGGCAAGAAATAGTTGATGAGGAATAATCTCAAAATTGCAATGCCCCAAACATCTTAAGAAATCAAAGATCAATACATAGCTATAAATCATAGCTATTGATCCATATTCCATGACATAACACACTAAAATTGGAATTCCAATCACTCCACCTAATAAAATTTGCTCCAAAAATGTAGCATGACCAGCTGAAAATTATAAAAATAAAAATATTAATGTTTCAATTCGTTAGAAAAATTAAATAGGGAAATAAAATATATGATTCGTTAATTTACCTGTAAAAGGTTGTGGTACAGCTGATGAATGATGAAGTGAATGATAATTTGTGAAAAGATAACTTCCATGGAATAATTTATGTAAGTAATAGTAAAGTGGTTCTGAAAGTACTATATGGAAGATTATGATCATTATGAAGCCATTTAAATTCCAAATTGGAATATCAATAATATTTGGGAATGTGTAATAGGCTAAACTAGCCATTATAGCTTGAAGCAGTATAAAATTATCCCTGAAAAAATTACCAAAAAAAAAACATTAGCACTAGGGTATATATTCAGCGACGAACTTTATAGCTAATTCATGTATCTATAT